>JASDQU011027384.1:4810-18068 GCA_032191745.1 Picea mariana | reverse complement strand
ATCAAGAGCTTGGATAGAAAGATCACGAAGATGAAGGCGAAATTCATCTCCATAGATTATCAAATTACTCTGTTCAGGAGGATGCAGAACCTGAGACAGAAGCTGATGACAGTGAAATAATACACTAAGGAATTCTATAAACTGAACAGCAGGGCAGGTCATCAGGAGAGCGATGATGAAAAGGTAGCTAGATATATGAATGGCCTGAGATATGATATCCAGGATGAGATGAGCATGGTAACCATCCAAACGGTGGAAGATGCTTATCAGGTGGCTCTGAAAGTGGAAGAGATGTTGAGCCGAAAGTAGAGTCAGAGGGGCCGAGGCAAAAGTCAGCCCAGAGGCAAATCAGTTACCCAGGACAAATATCAGAAGACCAAGGAGGACTGGAAGAATCCTTAGACCTGAACAGAGAGAGGTGGAACCTCACATCGAGGGCAACATACGAAGCATAGAGGAGATTATGCTGACAACAACACTTTTCCTTGTACCATAGGCAGAGGAAGAGGAAGAGGTGGAGTAATTACATGCTTCACATGTGGAAAGAATGGGCACAAGTCTTACGAGTGTCCAGATAAAAAGAAGGACATTGGAGAAGCTCACATCGCCGAAGCACAGAGGCGGGATGTTGAAGCAGAAGGCGCTGAAGGCGGAAGATCTTGATGATACGAAAAGTCCTTTTGACACTAGAGAAGGAGGTGGAGAGTTCAGCCCAAAGGACCAGACTTTTTAGAACTTCTTGCAAGACCAAGGACAGGGTATGTAAGGTCATTGTAGACAGTGGTAGCACGGATAATCTTGTTTCTAAAGAGATGGTAGAGAAGCTGGAGATGGAGACGACTGATCATCCAAGCCCATACAGAGTTTCGTGGCTACAGAAAGGACACCAGGTAACTATCACTAAACAATGTTTAGTTGAATTCAAGATAGGAAGATATAATGATAAGATATTGTGTGATGTCATTCCTATGGATGTTTGTCATCTATTGCTGGGTAGACCATGGCAATATGACAGGAATGTGATTCATGATGGGTGAATGAACACATACACCCTAGAGAAGAATGGGAGGACACACATGTTCCTTCCAATCAAGGATAAGGAGGTGAAGCCAGAAGTAAGCAACACTGTACTTCTCATGAGTGGGAAGGAACTCCTTACCAAGGTTAAGAAGAAGGAGAATCCACAGTTCATTGTGGTCAGAAAGCCGAGGATTGTTCTAACTAGCACAAGAGTGGATGATTTACCAGAAGAAGTTCAGGAATTGCTGGAAGAGTTTGCTGACATAATAGTGGACGAATTACCTCGTTCGTTGCCACCAATTAGAAGTGTGAGTCATCATATTGATCTCATACCAAGAGCCAGTTTTCCAAACAAAGCCACATACAAATTGACGTCGCGAGAGAATGAAGAGGTTAAAAGGCAAGTTCAGGAGTTATTGGACAAAGGTTTGGTCAGAGAAAGCTTGAGTCCATGTGTTGTTCCAACAATACTCAGTCCGAAGAAAGACGGAGGCTGGAGGATGTGTACTAACTCGAGGGTGATTAATAAGATAACCATCAGGTACAGATTTCCATTGCCGAGGATGGATGATCTGATGGATTTCTTGAGTGGAGCAAAGTACTTTTCAAAGATTGATTTGAAAAGCAGTTATCATCAAATCCGCATGAGAGAAGGTGATGAATGGAAGACAGCATTCAAAACCAACGAGGGGTTGTATGAATGGCTTGTTATGTTGTTTGGCTTAACAAATGCGTCGAGTACCTTCATGAGGTTGATGAACGAAGTCCTGAAGGAGTTCATCGGAAAATTTTTCATTGTGTATTTAGATGACATACTGGTTTATAGTAAAACAGTGGCAGAGCATCTGAAGCATTTGGCTACAGTAATGCAGAAACTACAGCAAGAGAAGTTGTTGATAAATATGAAGAAGTCATCATTCATGAAGACAGAGCTCATTTACTTAGGATTTTTTATTTTGGCAAATGAGTTGAGGATGGATCCAGATAAGGTGGAGGTAATCAAGAATTGGCCATCACCAAAAAGTATATTTGAGGTGAGAAGTTTTCACGGATTGGCTAGTTTCTACTGAAAGTTCATCAGGAATTTCAGTGGAATTAGTGCAGCGATGATGGATATAGTGAAGAAGAGACACAAGTCTTTTCACTGGACTGAATAGGCTGAGAAAAGTTTTAATCTGTTGAAGAGAAAGATTACGGAACAACCAGTTCTGGTGTTGCCTGATTTCCAGAAGACATTTCAGGTGAAATGCGATGCAAGTGGATTTGCAATAGGGGTAGTCTTAAGTCAAGAAGATAGGCTGATAGCATACTTCAGCGAGAAGTTGAATGAAGCGAAAGTAAAGTACTCCACTTATGATAAGGAGTTTTATGCTATCATCCAGGCATTAAAAAAATGGAGGAATTACTTAATCCTGAAGGAGTTTGTCTTGTACAGTGACAATCATGCACTACATTTTGTGACTCAACAGGAGAAGTTGAATCAGAAACATGTCAAATGGGTTGAGTATATGCAAAATTTCACTTTTGTGATAAAACATATTTCAGGTACGGCTAACAAAGTTGTTGATGCTTTGAGCAGGAAGTGTTTGATGTTGCAGGAGTTCAGAGTCAAAACGTTGGGTTTTGATGATATCAGGGACATGTACACTGATGATCCAGATTTTAAGGAAGCGTATGAAGCAGCTGAGAATCCATTTCTCAGAGACAGAAGCCAGTGGATAGAATACATGATCACAGAAGGATTATTGTTTAGAGGTAATCAGCTGTGTATTCTGAAATGCTCCATGAGGGAGAATTTGTTAAAGGAGAAACATAGTGGAGGATTGGCAGGGCACTTTGGTCACGACAAGACGTTCGCGAAGTTGAACGAGTCATATTTTTGGCCAGGAATGCGAGCGGATGTCAAAAGATTTGTAGAAAGGTGCAGAATTTGCCAGCATTCGAAGGGAAGGAAGCAGAATGCAGGGTTTTATCAACCATTGCCCATACCAGAGAGGCCGTGGGATGCGATTAGCATGGATTTTGTATTGGGGTTGCCAAGAACACAAAGAGGTGTTAATTCAATCTTTGTAGTGGTGGATAGATTTTCCAAAATGGCACACTTCATTCCATGTTAGAAGACCAGTGATGTAACACACATTGCGAATCTATTTTTTAAAGAGGTCGTTCGACGTCATGGGTTGCCGAGAAGTGTAGTTTCGGATCGAGATACTAAATTCATAGGGCATTTTTGGAGGACCTTATGGAAAAATATGGGAACTAACTTTTCATTTAGTTCAGCTTATCATCCTCAGACGGATGGACAGACAAAAGTGGTGAACAGAAGTCTGGGAGACTTGCTGAGGAGCTTGGTGACAGAGCACCATAGCCAGTGGGATCACATATTACCACAGGCAGAATTTGCATATAACGACTCAGTTAACAAGAGCACAGGGCAGAGTCCATTTCATATTGTCTATGGCATGCAGTCGAGAGGAATTTTTGAGTTAAGGGATTCAGAACAGACTGCGACTAGAAGTGCTTGTGCAGAACAATTCACAGAGGCGATGAAAGAACTTCACAGCCGGGTGAAGGAGCGATTGCAGAATTCAAGTCAGGAGTATAAGCGTAGAGTAGATCAGCACCGGAGACAACTTCAGTTTGAGGTTGGTGACTTGATTCTGGCACATTTGAGGAAAGAAAGGTTCCCGAGAGAAACATATAATAAGCTGAAGATGAAGAAAATCGAGCCATGTAGGGTCTTGAAGAAATTTGGGACGAATGCTTACAAGATTGAATTACCCGATGGGATCAGAATTTCTCCGATTTTCAATATCTCGGATTTGTACCCATATAGAGTTGAGGAAGCAGGGACTGGAATTGAGCAACCAATGATCCATTGGACAAAGCAGATGCCAGTTGCAGGGAAGCCACAGATGGAGTGCATATTGGATAAGAGAGTAAGAAAGAAGACTAGGCGAAAGCAATACCTTGAGTATCTGATCAAATGGAAGAACCATCCAATTGAAGATGCCAGCTGGGAGACCGAAGCAGAGATACAGAAGCATGGACATACCGTGCGTGAGCTCATGGACAGGAGCCCATGAAATTTTTCAAGCGAGGGAGTATGATGCAGGAGCATCGCCAACATCAAGCGAGCCAGCGCGGAAGAAAAAGGATAGCTGGACAAGCCCGCACAAATTTTGAAAACACCTTGAAGTTGTTGCACAATCTTAAATGAAGCCATTAAGAAGAGGCGCACTTGTATAATGTAAATGGACCTTGAGCCTTTAGCTCTTGTCCTTAGTAGGTAGAAGGCATTTATAGTAGTCAATGTAGGTAGATAGAATTTAATTCTAGATTAGACAGTTTTAGAGTGCAAGAGGGAAACAGGATATAGACACCCTCATTAGGCATTGCAAGTTAGTTAGAAGCATTGGAGCATAGAAGAGGAGCAGAGAGCTGTGTAAGAACACCCATGTACAGATATTTGAATTAATAGAAAGAGTTTGATTCAGATTCATGGTTTTATGTTTGTTCTCTGTGTATTGATGTTGAATGATATGCTCATGAATGTTTGCTTCCTGTTGCACATTTTCTTTATATGCTGTGTACATGATTTCATGTTTGAGTTTGAAGTCTGAAGGGAAATGGAAATGAGTTTCAATTGTTTCTCTATCTGAGCCAAAGGTTCATGCAAGGAATGCAGTTGAAGTGTCCGTAAGGAGTGCGTTGACAAAGGGTTCAAACAGGGTTGTTTTGTTCTCATTCCCACAGAAGTGCAGACAGGCACAGGAGCCGTGCAAGGAGTGTGTAGGCCGAGGAAAATCTCAGAGTTGCAAATCTGAGTGAAGTGTCGAAAGGCTGCTGCTGCAAGAGTGCGCAGGGTCGAAAGAATTCAACACTTAGAAAGTGCTTGAAAGTTTGCCGCAAGGAGTGCGTGAAAGAGTCTTTTCTAAGACTCTGAGTTATAAGAAAGCTCAGGAAGGATAAGGCCTTCGAAGTTGTTGAAGGACAACGTATGGAAGCTGTGACTGGAAGATTGTAAGAAGCGTTGTAATTTCACACACAGGTGGATGTGTTTCGCGGAGGAACACTTGGTCATTCGCAGAAATCGCCAAGCAAAGACGGACGGTTAGTATTCTCTAAGGAGAATTCGCGAATCTCCATGAGTCGTTAGATCTTGTGGAGGTGCAAGGGAGATACAGCGAAGTATTCTCAAGAGGTTCAAAGCTCAGGAGGGGCAGGGTCGTAGATCCGAGTCACAAGGACCATCAGATCTGCTTGTGAATCTCATATCGGGGTTTCGTAGGTTGGAACTCCGTAAACATAGCAACAAGAATCGTGAAATCGTGAAACATGATATCCCGATGGGTACGAGAATAGTGTGGGGCCACAAGAGTTAGTGAGGTGGATAGGTGGCACGTTATTTTGGGGTTTCGTGGTGAGAAGTCCTGAAACAATCACATCAGAATTCATGATATTGCGAACTCCAAAATGTCGATGGAGTGAAGGCATTGAAGAGTCAAACTCGTGCGTGAGTCGAAGTTTCGGCATATCGGGATTCGAGAGTTGGAGAAGTGAGGTGTTTGACATCGCGAGGGGAGAAATCGCGATAGGGAAAACCCCGATAGGAAAAAGTCAGCGTTGACCGGTTGTCAGGTTTCGCGGATTTGAGAAACCTACGCCCGACCATTGGATTCACGAAGTCGTGAATTCCAATCCCCCGATTGTAAAAAGGGGATCCCACAAGGATTGTCGTGGGTGCAGATTTCTCGACAGGGAAATAGAAAGGATCGGTTAGTGTTCTTCGGGCTGAAAGGAAGGAAATATCCTATGAGCGCGTGGACCTTCCGACCTGAGGGTGTGGGAAGCGGGCGCGACGCAGTCAAAGTACCATTACAGACGATACATGGTGTAGAGGAAGGAAGTATCGGTGTTGTACCTTCTTACATATGAGTAGGTTGTTGATGTTCTTACCAAACTAGGACTAAGTTCAAGTACTTTCGTGACAAACTTGGTGTGGCAAAGAATGCCTCCCTCGTTGAGAGGGAGTGTTGATGTTTGCAACTTCTTGAGACATTCTCCATATTGTACTCCTTTGTGACTGAGTTGAGTTGATCTGTAATGACACTTATCCGAGAAGGGATAAGTGTGTTTGGATTTATAGGCAAACATCCCTTGTGGAGAGCATATGAGGACATGTCCCATGTGGAGAGCACATGAGGACATGTCAAGGGAGTTGACCCTTGACATCACACACTATGGGAGTTGACCCTAGTGTTTCTAGAGGGTGTAGCCTCTAGAAGTCCACATGGGAGTGCCATGTGTGACAAACATTATCCAGATTGTACTCCTCTGTGAATTGAGTTGAGTTGATCTGTGAGGAAACTTATTTGAGAAGGGATAAGTGGGACACTCATTCAAGAAGGGATAAGTGCATTTGGGCTTATATCCCAACGTTCCATGCGGATAGCACATGAGGAGATATCAAGGGATTTGACCCTTGACGTCACACACTATGGTAGTTGACCCTAGTGTTTCTAGAGGGTGTAGCCTCTAGAAGTCCACATGGAAGAGCCATGTGTGACAAACCTTTTGCTACTATGGTGGTTGTGTACCACTGGCGAAGACTGCATGTCTCTGGAAAATAGTTGTGTACTACTATGGAAATATACCTCCCTAGCTAGGAGGGAGTGTTGATGTTTCATCATTGGGAGAAACTTCTCCTAGATTGGTTTGTAGACCAAGGGAGATAGGAAACATTTATCATAAAGGTGTACTTGTGGTAAATGGACCTAGACATAGTCCTTCCTTGACCATGACAAGGAATAATATGGAATCAAGGTGCTTGAAGTGCTTTCCACGAGTCAGTTAGGATCAGGCTCACATTCACTCACAAGTGTGTACTTGTGGTGAAAGATCCTAGTCTGGTATTTGTCCTAGTCATGGTCATTTGACAAGGAATGATAAAGACTCAAGATGCTATATGTTATTACATGCAGACCCATAGCTGGCCTCATCTCAGAGAGATTCAATTGGCTCAAAAGGGAGAGTCGCGGAAGGAGTTTCTCCTTGGTTCAGGTGGGAGAGAGATGTCTCCCAAGACTGGCATACAAGTGTCATGAGTCTAGGGTGAAGTTTGTATAGATTAGAGATAATCTTGGCATGATGCAGAATGTCTGCATCGTTGACAGGGAGTGTTGATGTTTGGACAACATCGAGAATATATTCTCTTAGAATAATAATTAATAATATAATTATTGATTATTAAATATCATATATAATAAGTAAATGATAATAATAAATAGTTATTGATTATTCAAATGCATCCTTTCATGGATGGTCAACATATGTTCCCTATATATGGAACACTCATCATTGTAATAATATATCAATTATATCTCATATGAAGAAAAACAACAACTTCAACCAAATATCCTCATCCACATGCCCTGCAAATTAAGCACAACATTTTGCATAAAAGAAGGACTAACATACCTCATGGTGATGAAGGTTTACCATCTCCTGTACTCTGGGTTGCTTGGATGTGATGAGCCTTGGTTGACCTGTAGTTGTAAAGGTGAATGAGGGGTTTGTTGGGCTGCTATCTTTGGACATGTTGATTATCATCATAGTAGGGATCATGTTCTTCATTGCAGGCCACAAGACATGATCTCCTTTAGTTACCCCTAGGCATGTGGGGTAATAAATAACAAGACATAGAGGATTTAAATTCCAATAAACAAATAGAGGACTAGTAATTGAAGTTCGTCTATGTGCTCTCTTGAAGAAGTAAGGAAGGAGAAGGAATTGGGACAATCAATCATGGAAAATAATATTAGTAGCAAAATCCTTCACTAAAAACCTCTATGTAGAATTTTCGTATAAGAAGATTATTTGTTGTAACTAATGTGATAATAAGATTTTGTGATTAACTCTACTCTAATTTGACCAGAAACCTAAGGGTTACCTTTGCAACGAGTCTTCTTTTTAATGTAAAAAATATTTGTAACATGATGCCTTTTGGATAATAGAAAGCTATTTTTAATTAAAAAATAGCATAAGATTACTTAGGCTGCTCTATTGGAGAGTACGGTGTTTCTGAATTGTCATGGTTGTTGAGTACACATGAAAATGGTACATAAAAAAATTATTTATTTATTTTCAGATACGCATCAAATTATAAAGAACGCAAATGTAAGTTCCTTATAAGTTGAAACTACTATAGCTCTCTTTATGTTTTCATGACAACTTGTGGATTTAACATATAATCTTAAAGTAGACTTTCAGTCATTTTCTTTCCCAAAAGCATTAGAAGTATGGATTTCACACATTACCATGATTTTATGTTGTATACTAATTTCACTGATAGGAAGTAGTGTTAAAATCTGTAAAGGTTAGAGAAAACATTGTTGAATTTTGCTCATAGTTTTGACGCAACAAAAAATAGACTGGCCTTTTTTAGTGGCATTATTACACAACCATATACGGTGATCCCCTGTAGTTTCCCATTCCTCCATACAAATAGAACAAGGAAAAGCCTCAGTATAATTTGTAAGAAGTAGATGACTTCCATTCCTTGTGCTCTTATCTCTACTCATATGAGAACTTGTGCCCTTGTTATTGCTTGGTTTTACTTTCCATTTTTTCCTTGACTCTTTGATCAGCTTTTGTGCTCCAACCACATGATACATAGATTCCTGTGAAAATTTGCTAGATCGACAGATTTGAGTGATAGTTAATAGTGTTACGAAATGACTTCGAAATGACTTTTTTTGTGGAGAAATGACTCTTTTTTGGCGATAACAAGAAAACAACACACGGTGAGGCTACACTAACTTCTCTATTTATTAATGAAGACAGATTACATTCTTATATAGTAATCTAACCTACTTAGTTGGTGACATGAAAACCACAGATAACTAGAATCTCTATTCAGTGAAGTAGAGTTCAACGACGCTCATGAATCTTGTAAATTGACTCTTGTAACTGGTGCTTACAACTGGCGCTTACTCCATTATTTCCAAGTCTCCCCCTTAATGGAAAATGGATTGACTTATACACCTAACATCTCCCTAAACAACTCAAACTCAATCTTTCCAAGAGGCTTAGTGAAAATATCAACAACATTTTCACTAGTATTACAATACATAAGATCTATTTCATTTGACTGCAACTTTTATCTGATAAAATGAAACTGAGCATCAACATAATTTGTCCTTGCATGAAAAATTGCATTCTTCACAAGATTGATTGAACTTTGATTATCACATTTGATCATCGTAGGTTCCTTTCGTTCTTCTCCAACATCTTGAAAAAGTATTCTTAACCAAACAACTTCACAAGTTGTTGCACACAAGGCTTTATATTCTTCTTCAGTAGAAGACAAAGATACAATAGGCTACTTTTTACTGCTCCATGAAACAACCCTGGATCCAATGCCAAACAGATATCCATCGGTTGATCTTCGATCATCCAGATTGCCAACCCAATCAGAATCTGAGTAACCTGTCAGCTGAACATCAGATGCATCATTATATTTAATACCATAATCAAGTGTTCCTTTTAGATACCTGAGTACCGCCTTTACTGCATTCCAATGGATTTCTAGAGGTTTCACCATAAACTGACTTAACACACTCACAGAGTATGCAATATCAGGTCTGGTTGTGGTGAGATAATTCAAACTACCCACCATATATCTATACATAGTGACATTCACCTCCTTTGAACCATCATCACAAGAAAGCTTCACATTCTGTTGCATGGGAACAATAGAAGACTTACACTAATCCATTTTAAATCTCTTAAGTACTTCTCTGACATACTTAATCTGACAAACAAAAGTTTGGCCTGCATTTCTCCAAAATTCAAGACCTAGGTAGTAATGTAACTCACCAATATCTTTCATTTCAAAAACTTTTGAAAACTACTCATTGATTTCATCAATTAATTTCTTTGCATTCCTTGTAATTATCAAATCATCAACATATAGTGAAATCAATACTATATACCCCTGCTCATCAAATTTGGTATACAGATTTGGATCACTCTTTCTCCTCATAAAACCATGACCTAGGTGTATGTTTTAGTCTGTACTATGCTTTCTTTAACTTACACACTAAGTGTTCTTTCCCCTTTTCCATAAACCCTTCAGGTTGAGTAAGGTAAACCTCTTCATTTAACTCACCATTCAAAAATGCAGATTTAACATCTAACTGGTGTAGCTTCCAATGGTACTTTGTAGCTAAAGAAATTAACATTCTGATAGTATTCAATTTAGTTGCTGGTGCAAATGTTTCAACATAATCAATACCTTATGTTTGTGAATACCCCTTTGCAACCAGTCTAACCTTATACTTATCTGTACTACCATCTAATTTAAACTTGGGTTTGTATATCCATTTGCATCAAATGGGCTTCTTATGTTTAGGCAATTCAGTCAATTCCCAAGTATTTTTTTTCATTATAGATTCATATTCTTCCTCCATTGCATTTCTCCATTCATCATGTTCATTAGCTTCATCAAAACTCATGGGTTCTATGACAATTGAAATGATACTTATTAGGGCATAGTATTTATACCTCTCAAGAAGCCAAATCTGTCATGAAGATCTTCTCAATTGATTATCTTTCTCCCCACTTTGTGAAGATTTGTCTTCACCTCTAGGTGAAATATGATTGCTTGAATTGTCCATATCACTGAGTCCTTTTTGCAGCTGCTACTGCTATCGCTGCGGTGGTGGCTGCTGCTGTGGTGATTGTTGTTGTGGTGACTGCTACTGCTCTTCTTTAACTCCTTCATCAAGAAGTCTATTTCATTCCTCATGACTATTCTCGTCATGATTTATTGCTTCATGCTCATGGAAAAGTACATCTTTACTTGCAAATACTTTGTGAGTAGCAGGATCAAACAGTTTGTATGATTTAAATTCATAACAATACCCGATGAAAATACATTCAATGGCTTTAACATCCAATTTCCTTCTATTCTCCTTTGGAATATGAGCAAAAGCCTTACAGCCAAATACTTTCAAATTATGAACTGCAGGTTTGGAACCATACATGGCTTCGAAAGGAGTAACCTTATCAAGACACCTTGCTGGGCTTATATTCTTTAAATAAACTGCAGTGTTTATGGCTTTAGCCCAAAAAACATTCGAGAGGTTCTTACCTTTCATCATATTGCATGCACACTCTACCATAGTTTTGTTTTTCCTTTCAGTGACTCTGTTCTGTTGTGGAGTGTGAGGTACTGTAAACTGTTGTACTATTCCATGATCTTTGCAATATTTGATGAAGTCCTCTAATTTATACTCTCCCCCTTGATCTAAACAGAGGATTTTGATGGATTTTCCTGTCTGCTTTTCCACCATGGTTTTGAATTCCTTAAAGTACTCGAAAACATCACGTTTTCTTCTAAGGAAGTAAACCCATGCATATCTCGTGCAATCATCAATAAATAACAGAAAGTAAAATGCACCTCCTAAAGACCTAATCTGCATAGACCCACAAACATCAGTATGCACAAGATGACTTAGCATGATCAACATTTACCTATGTTTCTCTATGAAAAGGAATCCATGACTGCAGTGTATGTTCAGAACATAAGTCCTCATAAGACTTTGAGGAACATGATGCCCAAGGAGGCCTTCAATAAAGTGAAGCCCGAGGTTGGACACTTCAGGATATATGGGTGTCCAATATACATTCATGTACCCAAGGAAATAAGGATCAAGCTAGACCCTTCAGGAAGAAAGGGTACATTTGTGGGGTACAATGAGTCTTCCAAGGCATATCAGATCTACATCCCTAGTCATAGATAGATTGAGGTGAGCATAGATGTTATCTTTGAGTAGGAGGTATCCTTTAAAGAGGTATAGATAATATCACATGGAGATTGATCAAATTGATCCAATTAATCCTGTTGATCCTGTAGCTCCAGTTGATGTTCCCAGAGATATTGCAGTAGTTCGGAAGAGACCTATATGGGCTTGTCAGATTCTGTAGGAGGTAGAAGGATATGTAACTCCTCGTGGTACCTTCAGGATTGGAGGGAAAATCATCTATGTGCATCTTTACTAATGCACATCCATCACAAGCAACCTTCTCATTATTTAACATGGGAAGTCCTTCAACCATATTCTTTTTCTGTAATAACAATAAATCAGGATGATTGATGTGGCCATACCTTTGATGCCAAAAAATCTATGTTGGCGTAGTTGCAGAAGTCAGTGTGTGATGTGCTTTGCTGGTAACATCAAGTTTGTATAGGCCTCTTGCTCTGACTCCCATTGCAACAGTTTGGAAGTGGTCCAATAGATCCTTCACTATGCAATAATTCTTGAAGAATTCAACCTTCAAGTTCTGATCTGTAATGGTGGACACATAGATCAATTTTTTCTTTATTCATGGCACATACACCACATTGCGAATGTGATGAACAATACCATTTGGCAATGTCACAGGAATGTCTCCATATCCCTTGATCTTATGAACCCGGTCATCTCCAAGATATATGCTGGCACCATTCTATGTTTCTTTAAAATTAGCATACCAATTTTTATTACAAGTCATATGTATTGATGCTCTGGAATCCACAAACCAGGCGTTGGAATCATCCATTTTAGCAGATAAAGCAGCATTAGACACAAACAACCTAAGATCCCGTGATTCAAAATTCAGGGGTTCATCAATATCATCACTAGCAATAAATAATCTGAGATCTTGATTTGAATATTTTTCTGCATAATGACCTGAATGTGTTCTAGGTTTATTCCTAGCCTCATCACTTTTCTTCTTATGACAATCTTTAACAATATGTCCAGGTCGACCACAATAAAAACAACTCATTGACTCATTTCTGTAAGATTGCATACCTTTATTTGGAGATTGTCTTCTCTGCGATGAACTGCCTCTCTGCCATGAACTGCCTCCTCTGCCTCTTTCTCCTGATCTCCCTCTCGCAGATCTCTTATTTGACCACAGTGCCAAAGCATTATTCTGAAGCTTCATATTCCTACGCCTCTCTTCCTCTTGCAGCAAAATACCTGTCAGTTCTTCAAACGTATGAGGTTTCTCCCTTGCTGTGAGAACTGCTATGAACATATGATAATCTTCTAGCATACGATTTAAGGTAATAGTGATTAGATCAGTGTTGGAAACAATTTCCCCTATATTTACTAGCTTGTCTTTCACCTCTTTAATGTGACCCAAAAATGAACTAACAGATTCATTTACATCTATCTTAATGCCT
>JASDQU011027382.1:39880-50745 GCA_032191745.1 Picea mariana | reverse complement strand
TATTTTATGATCTTTTTCACCTTAAATTGTAAGAACAATTGACTTCTTTTAGTATATAAAATAGAGTGGTAATATAAAATAAGTATTTAAGAAAGTAGACATTATGACAAGTAGAACTTGTAGCAATTAACTTAGACAATGGAAAAATATAGTATTCCACACGTCTTTGCATAAACTGTTTAAGAAATGGGATATCAATAATTATAGTAGCAATATTATTCAGTTAAAGATGGAAATTTTTCATGGAAATCCTCTCAAACCCTATAAAATAAAGGTTTGAGGTGTTCATTATTCATATTTTGGTGAAAGTAAATTTATGATGGAGAAATTGTGAGTTCTTGTGTGCATTTGCAATCTTGAAGATTATATATTAAGATTGATAAACTAGGGTTATGCGTTAGTAGATTGGGTAACCAATCACCTAATCTAGTTTGTTTTGTATGCACATTTCTAAGACTTGGAATTAACACGAAGCATGCCTTGTGCATGTCATACCAAAGATAGGTGGCAATAGTCATATCAATCTTTAGAAGGTGCAATTGCATGAGACATAAACTAACCTAACATCATTGTATTGTATGGTGAGTCAAATCCCTTTATCTATGTTGATAATGAGACTTAACATCTAGAAAGTTTGAGAATTTAGACCCTAGTAGGGGAATCAAGTTCCCACATTACACACCCTTGGTGTGGTTGGAAGGAGAAGGAAAATTAATTGGGAAGGGACACTAGAGGAAGCCGAGTTGATCTTGGTTCTTTCAAATGGTTAAAGCTTTGGGAAAGATGGATTATAATCCATCCCATTTGGTTTTTGAAGTTCCATATGAGAAAAGGTGGGGAAGATTGCAAGAGAAAAGGGAGACCATCAAAGATCCATAGAGGAAGGATTATAAGTTGAAAACATCAAAGAAACTAAATAAAAAAAATTGAGATAGATGTTATAGTTAGAGGTTTTCAACTTTGTCACTCTAAGAGTACCAGGGAATAGTTAGATATCTTGGAATCTAGCATTAAGAAGAAACAAGCTCATACTCTAGACCATGTGGTTGATGAGGAGGTGGGTTGGGTTATCCTTGATCTTTGACACTCCAATTGGAAGATAATCCAAAACTTATATTAGTATTGTTAACCTTTATTAACACATAAAAGACATAATAACTTCCTAGCCAATCCAATTTTTGAAAATCTCAATACTTTTCATAATCTTAACTATAAGGAAGAGGATACTGAAACTGAAAATGCCATTGACAAGAAGAGCATTGTTATTGTTATGGGAGGAATGGAGTAAAGACCCTATAAACCCTATCCACTTGAATTCTAAATGCCCGAAATTATCTATGAGCTCAGCTTGTCTCGTTCTAAATATATGGAAAAACTTGCTTTAGTTCTTTGTTTATATACGTCGATGTTTATTAAATTATGAACCTTTTATATTATTAACTTGCATACATTAAAAACAGTAAATTTTTCAAACTAGAATAGACTCTGGACTCCCATTAAAATGGTTAATTTTTCAAACTAAATTTAGACTTTAAACTCACATTAATTAATTTTTATTTTTCAAACTAGAATAGACTTTGAACTCACATTAAAAATGGTTATTTTTTCAAACTAAAATAGGCTCTGGACCCACATTAAAAATGGTTATTTTTTCATAGAATAGACTATGGACCCACTTTTTATTTAGCATTATGTTTTTTTTGGACAATTCTCAAACCTTATTAAAGCTGATAATACCTATATTTTTGGCTTGCACTTGAAATAGTACTTAGGGACCTCATTGATTTCTATTGTTAACATGTATATGTATATTAATAGAATAATCACCAACTTGCATTGGCATGCAATAAGTAACTTTGAAGCATCCTTGCACTTGCTTTTAAAGTAAACTCACCTCACACTTTTTTTTAAAAAGAAATGCCACCATGGCATCTAGATGCCACTAGAGTTATGATGGAGGATTTACATCATTTGGGTTGCGTGCCCAAATGTTATTTCTAATTGTAGTGATAGTCTCTTTATCTTTGACAACAATCAAACACATGAGGGAAAGGAACGGGGTATACCTACCCTCTTATATGAGTATCATCACCCACCTTACATTATTATTTTTAAAGGCACACATACGCATATTTCTCCACTAATTTGAAAAATGTGTAATTGAAGTTAGAATGGTTATGAGAGTTTGGTTAACTATGAAAATGTATTAAAATTAACTTTTATTTATCAAATTTATAAATTATAATTATTCAATTATTTTTAATATAATTTATAAATAAGTTAGTTAATTAATTAATAAATTTATAAATTAAAATGATTCACTTTGAAATGTGAAATATTATACTAAAGAAATTATTAAAGCAGTGTAATAGATAAATTATTGTTTCATGTTATCATACTTCACTGTTATTCTAATTTAGATAATTTGAATCTTTTGAAATCTGAAATAATTTTAAGTAGTTTTGAATAATAAAAAGAAGTATAGACTAAACCATGTATTGAACATGTATTGAAGCATTGTAAAAAGCACTATAATTTGTTTGCATAATAATTGACAAGTACGTGGACAATAAATATAGCAATAAATAGTGTGTTTGCATGTCTTTGTTAGAAAAATAAGATCGTGGTACATAAATGCGGAAATAAACACATAAGATACACAATATAATAGAGATACAAATATACATGGTTCACCCAGTGTGGGCTATGCCCACCAGAGAAATTGCCAGGTCTTTCCTTTTTATTATCCAACAAAATGAAGGGATACAACCTACAACACAACTGCTCTAACTTCCTCTTCTTTCTCTCACAATCTCCTCTCTCAGAATACAATATTCACTATCCTCCATAGCCGCAATACAATTCCCTCATAAGAGAGGGTTTCAGTCTAGGAAAAAAGCCCTAAAATAACTTCTACCGTCAGATCTGCAACCTTATAATGAATGGTCCAGATTGATTACGAAATTACAATATTTTACAAGGCAATTTTTTCCAAAATTTCACTTCGGGGGCATTGCCCTCGAATCCCCTTCTAGGGGGGGGCTACGAAAATTGTCACATCCGCCCTGGAAAAAATTGTGGGGGGGAAATCCCCCCCACACCCCCCATTAGGAAATGGGGTCCAAGCGCAGCTGAAACAAACCTCTAAATTAGGAAGACAATCGGGCTCTACAACCAACAATCTCCCACTTGGAGACTGATCACAATAACTCCATTGCTGCTATACCTGCTGGACTATGATTGACCTTGGACCCGACAAATTTCTCATATTCACCTTCATGCTTGAAGGCCAACTGAAACTGAGTAGGAACTTAGTTTCTCTTTAGTTACTCCCTTTGTTAACATGTCTGCAGGATTCTGACTAGTATGCATCTTTTCCAACTTCAAATGTCCATCTTCCAAGCCGGATCGTATGCAATAGTACTTGATATGTATATGATTAGTCTTCGAATGAAAGGATAGTTCTTTGCGAGATGAATGGCACTCGCACTGTTACAGTACAATCTTCTATTCTCCTGCTTCTTTCCCAATTCCTCCATAAACCTCTGTAACCAAATCATCTCTTTACTAGCCTCTGTAGCAACAACATACTCTGTTTCTGTTGTTGAAAGTGAAAAAACCTTTTGTAGTTTTGAAATCCAACTTACTGATGTTCCACCTATAGTAAAAACATACCCTATGGTGCTCCTCCTGCTATATTTATCACCTTCCATATCTGAATCAACATATCCACATAGAACAATGTTTGAACCTCCAAAACATAATGCATGAGTAGCAGTACCTCTCAAATACTTGAGAATCCACTTTACTACATTTCAATGTTCTTTATCTGGATTGTTCATATACTCGCTCACAACTCCCACTGCATGTGCAAACCATCACATACATCAAGTTGCTAACTGCTGATGAATAAAGGACCCTGTACATGTATTCTATCTCCTCCCGTGTCTTGGGAAACATTTCCTTGGTTGATTTGAAATGGCTGGCCAAAGGTGTACTAACTGGTTTTGCATTCTACATTCTAAACCTCTCCAACACCTTCTCTATGTACTCACCTTGAGATAATGTCAATTTGCGATTTTTTTTGTCTCTTGTTATTCTCATACCAAGGATTTTCTTTGTAGCACCCAAATCCTTCATCACAAATGAATTAGCTAATTTATTCTTGATCAAATTTATATCCTACATATTAGACCCTGCAACAAGCATGTCATCTACATACAATAGCAAGATAATATAACTTCCATTTTCTAGCCTTTTAAAATAAACATAGTGATTAGAATGACATCTACTATAACCTTGTTCTATCATAAATCTGTCAAAATTCAAATACCACTTCCTTGGAGCTTGCTTTAGGCCATACAAACTCTTCTTCAACATGCATACCAATTCTTCTTTCCCTTTGACCTCATACCCTTGTGTCTGCTGCATATAAATCTCTTCATCTAAATCCCCATGGAAAAAAATTGTTTTTACATCTAATTGTTCAAGATGCAAATCTTCTACTACTTCCACAAGACTTAAAATAGTCCTAATTGAAGTCATATTAACAACAAGAGAAAATATTTCATCAAAATCTATACCTTTATTTTGTGCAAACCCCTTTACAAAAAGTCTAGCATTGTACCACTTTTTTCCTCCATCTTCTTCCTTCAACTTGTAAACCCATTTATTTTGCAATGTTTTTTTTTTCCTGCAGACAATTGAATCAAGTCCCAATTTTGGTTATTTACCAAGGAATCCATTTCCTCTTTCATGCCTTGCTCCCACTTCTTTTTAGTGTTACCTGCATTGCCTCTTCATAACATATTGGTTCACTAGAATCAATCAACAATAAATAATACAATGAATGAGAGTATTGTTCAGGGGGTGTACTTAACCTGTTAGATCTTCTAACAACACTTGCAGGAGTTTGGGTTACCTGCTGCTCCTATTGCTGTACATTTTAATTTTTTGGTACCTTCGAAATTTATTTTTCAGTGATCTCATCAAGCACTATATATTCTTGTTTTTCTTTTTCTTGTTTCTTTCCATACAACTAATCTTTGTACATGACCTTCTCATTGAATATGACAACTCTACTCCTAATGATTTTGTTATTTTCATAATCCCATAATCGATAACCAAAATCATTAACACCATATCCAATAAAGGTACACTTCTTAGATTTTGCTTCAAGCTTTGTTCTATTTTCTTTATCAATATGGACAAATGCTTCACAATCGAAAGTCTTCAGAAATGAATAGTTTACCTTTTTACCTGTCCATGCCTCCTATGGAATTCCACCATCCAAAGAACTTGAAGGTCCTTTGTTTATCAAGTAAACAACATCATCTACAACATTTTCCCAAAACTGTAAGGGCAACCCTGCATGCAATCTCATACTCCTTGCACAGTCCATGATGGTTCTGTTCATCCTTTTTGACACACCATTTTCTTGTGGTGATCCTGGAACTGTCTTCTCTCTACGGATCCCATAGTATGAACAATAATCATCAAACGCCTTGCTGCAGTATTTACCTCCATTGTCTGATCTTGAGACACTTCAACCTTTTTCCTGTCTCATTCTCAACCAAAGATTTCCATTTCTTAAAAGTATCAAAAACATCATATTTTTTTTGAATGCAATAAACCCAAGTTTTTCTAGTTGCATCATCATTAAAAGTAACATAATAACTAGAGCCACCAAGAGATGATACCTACGTTGGTCCCCATACATTTGTATGCACAAGCTCTAACCTTTAACTCTTCTTTTCTTTTCCGACTCTAAGAAATCTGATTCTCTTATGTTTTCCATAAACACAGTGCTCACAGAAATCCAAATCAATTTGTTTAATATCTGGCAACAAATTTCTTTTGTGAAGTATCTACATCCCCTTCTCACTCATGTGTCTAAGCCTATGATGCCATAGTGATGTATATCACTTCTATAGAATCTAAAGAGATAAAAGAGTCAGTATTACTAGTACATAAATACAATGTACCTACCTTCTCTCCTTTTGCTATCACCAATGATCCTTTGGTGAACTTCCATGCCTTATCTATAAATATAGATATACAACCTTCACTTTCCAATTGCCCCGTTGAAATTAGACTTTTAATTAGATCTGATACATGTCTTACCTCTTTCAACAACCATTAGTTTCCATTCTTTTGCTTTATTTGTACCTTACCCATTCCAACAATTTTGCATGGTGCATCATCACCTAAATGAACCTATCCAAAATCACCTTGTACATAATCTAGAAAATGTTTCCTATGGGATGTGGCATGAATGAATCCCTTGAATCTACTACCCAAGACTCAGAAATATTATCTACAAAAAGAATCAAAAAATCTTGTAACACATCACCTGTTACATTTGCTTCTTGATTTTTCTCTTGTTGTTCATCTCTTTGTTTCTTTGGAGCTCTATATTCTTTCTTCAGATGTCGTTTCTTCCCACAATTCCAACACTCTATCTTTCATAGTCTGTATTTGGATATGCCCTTCCTAGAATTCCTATGGTTCCCTGAGCCCTTTCCTCTATCCTTTTGTCTTCCCCTATTCTACACAGTCAACGCATTACTTGATGTCTCACCTGTGCTTTTCCTTCACATTTCCTCGCTAAGGATAACACCAATAACATCATCAAATTTTAGAGTCTTTGAACCAGAGACAGATTTACTTACAGCCATGACCAAGCCATTCCAACTTTCTGGCAATGAGCACAATATTAGAAGATCCCTAACCTCATCATCAAAGTCCACTTTTACATAACTTAGCTGATTAGTAACTATATTAAATTCATTTAAATGATTTGCAACATACCCACCTTCTGAGATCTTCATATTAAATAATAGTTTCATTAGAAATACCTTATTGGATGCCGAGGGTTTTCCATACAGTTTATCCAATGCGTCCATCAACTCATTCGTTGTCTTTTCTTTTGAAATATTGAAAGCCACCGACGCTGCCAGGCTCAACCGAATCGTTCCTAGTGCCTTTTTGTCAAGAACCTCCCATTGTTCATCCTTCATGGCTGTCGACTTCTTTGATATTCCGCCCAATGGTAGGAACAAATCCTTCTGATATAAAAAATATTCCACCTGCATCTTCCATAACTAGTAGTTTTGGTCATTAAATTTCTCGACCCTAAAATTTCCATCTTCCGCCATTGCTCCCACTCAAAACATGAACCCTCTTTTCCTGCGAGTTACCTTTTGCTCTGATACTAGTTGTTAGAAAAAAAAGACCATAAAGAAATACAAGTACACAAATGAGGAAATAAAACACAAAATATACACAATACAATAGAGACACAGATATACGTGGTTCACCCAGTGTGGGCTACATCTAATAGTGAAATTTCCAGGTCCTTCCTTTTTATTATCCATCAAAATGAAGGGATACAACCTACAACACAACTGTTGTAACTTCCTCTTCTTTCTCTCACAATATCCTATCTCAGAATACAATATTCACTATCCTCCACAACCACAATACAATTACCTCATAAGAGAGGGTTTCTTTCTAGGGAAAAAAACCCTAAAATAACTACTACCGTCAGATCTATGACCTTATAATGAATGGTCCAGATTGACTACGAAATTACAATATTTTACAAGGCAATCTTTTACAAAATTTCGCTTCGGGGGTGATGCCCCTGAATCCCCTACTAGGGGGGATACAAAAATTTTTGCAGCCTCCCTGGGAACAATTGTGGGGGGGCAAGCCCCCCCACACCCCCCATTAGGGAATGGGGTCCAAGCATGGCTGAAACAAGCCTCTAAATCATGAAGATAATCAGGCTCCACAACCAGCAACCTTCTTTCTACAAGACTTCCATAACATGACACATTTTCATAACATGCAATAAACAATTGTTTGGCCATTTACATGACCTTCCTTGAATTATTTTCCACCTACCCTCTTCTATATTCATTGGTGCTCATTTATTTTTGTCATCTAGCACGTGGCACTTTCTAAATCAATGCATGTTACCCATTCTCTTTTAGTTGTTGCGTCCATATAACATTCCTATATGACTATTTCTATATTGTACACAAATTTGTTTTCATTTATGTAAACTTTCAAATACAAGATCATGTTCATCATTTCAATAGATGAAAACATACATTATTATATTTCTTGGTATGTAATGAGTTGTGTTGTATACGGGAGGTTGCATCCACATGTAATGACAAATGCAACAACACAAAAGCTTGTGTATGCAATAATTTTAAAGATTATTATTGCAATATAAGAGGATGCATAGACATACTAGTAGCTACAAATGCAAGAAACAAATAATGTATCTACTAGTAAATATTAAGTAATTAAATTTATATCCAGTAAAACTTCAAATCCAAGGCATTGGATTTTTTTGTCAAACATTCCTTGGATTTTTTTGTTGAAAACATTTATGTATGTTTCTTATCTAATGGTAAATATTTTTTCTTTTGTACATTATATTGGTCAAATAGTTTTACAATATCATTTTGCATATTCTTGCCATCTCACAATGACAAGGATATCTTTTTAGTTGCTGAGCACACTTGTACAAGGAAATGCATGGTTATATTAGACAATAGAACATATTCATGCAAAACAATTAAACAAAAGATTATATGTTTAAGAATAATTATATATATTTCCTTTCTTTAAGAATAATTAAACAAAGGGTTATATTTTGATGCACTTCTGATAGTACCTAGTCTCCATTATGTTAATAGATCTAGATCTAGTTTGCTTATAGACAACTAGTGCAAAATTGCTATCCAATTTTATATTGGAAATAGGTTTGTCAAAGGTTGGAATTTATTAATGGATGGTAAACAATTTTAAATCTGTCTTTACATATCTACAAACAAATTCAATTGCCCATAGTAGTCTTCCAAGGAATGCTTGCAATATGCTATTGCATTGTGTGTTATCTAGAATATAAAACATTGAAACAACCATAGTCAAGTTCTTAATGGTTAGTGTCTTACAATAATTAAATCATTATATTTATAAAATATCAATCAAATGTTATTAGCAATGCGATATTTTGTTATTTAAGTAGTTTAGTGTCAACACATATTGCATGCATGCACCACTTAAAAGATAACCCACAAATCTAATGAACTATTTGACTATTCTTTGTGAATTCTTGCCTTCCAAAACAATGCCTTAGTCATCATTATTAATACAATGCAATTCTATCATAAGAAGACAACATTTAAGGTGCCTAGAATGCATTGTGTAAATGATATCTTCCTTCCACATAAATGTCATAGCCATCAATCTAAGTATAATAAGATACAACCATGTTAAGTTAACATTTGAAATTAATAAATATAATAAGATACAACCATGGTAAATTAACATTTGAAATTAAAGGCTATACTGTTTAGATATTCTTTATCCGGTATTCAAACCACAAGTTATTTATTCAAATAATTAAGATGCACATTGCATTGACATCCACATTAATAGAAACCGCAAGTTATTTATTCAAATAATTAAGATGCACATTGCATTGACATCCACATCAACATTCTTGTGGGAGATAATTTCATTAGCATTAGTTTTGCAATTCTTTAATTTAATTGAAAGCTTTTAAATAAAAAGTATTTGGTGTAGAATGTATCCTCTAGAATCTTATGGGCAATTGTATAAATATTTTTTTATGGTTAAATATTCAAATTAAATATTTATGAATAAATCTATAAATCTCTTGTTATGGTTAAATGCATCCTCTTAGGTCAAGTACTAGATCATGTATTTTTTTTTTTTCCAAGAATGTGTTTTTGTTAGAACTATGACCAATAAAGTTTAGTATTTCGTTTATTTAATTTGCAATGTTATTTAGTCAACTAGAAAGATTGTAGATATATGATGACACTCTAATTGCTATTTACTAGAGTAATCGTTCATATAGCTCGGTTGCCATGTCCTATCTTACAGGAAATACGAGATGTTACTTGCAAAAAAAACTTTAGCTAGATTTGTGAATGTGTCAGTTTGTTATTGTGGATGCAACAAATTTAACATAGTACATGCTATTTTCACTAATTTATTTTGCCATTAAACCCCTCAAGGCAAAGGATTTGGATTTTAACCTATGTATTAAATTGATAAGCCATGTCTACTTTTTTTTTTTTTCCACGAGAAAAAAATGCTTCTTATATTCAAAAGTATATAAATGTTTACATGACGGATATCATATACAACAACGAATCAAGGCGAAACCACAAAATACTTGGTTTGAAACCCATCAATGGTCCAACAAATACGGCAAATCCGGCAAAGGTCTGAATAATGCTATGCAAGGAATCAAATCAAAGGTTAATCTTGTAGGAAGGTCCTTCATGACTGTCCTCCCAAAATGAAAATTTAATTTGATTCGGAGGAAGGAGCAAAGCCTTTTTCGAGAGAGAGTCTGCCACGTTGTTTTCCTCTCGGAAAATGTGCTGGAAGGAAAGCTTTCTGAAAAGAAGAGTAGCCTCTTTAGTCCGATCCTTCCAGCAATTAAGAGCTTCCACACGGAAGTCTGCCAGTCCGTTCAGCCAATCAATAATGATCTTGGAGTCACCGAGGAGCAACAAAACATCGGTGTGGCGACTAGCCAGAACAAGTGAGGTCCAAGCACCAATGAGCTTAGCCTTTGTGTTGGAACCCTGTTTGCAGTTCAAAGTCCAGAGAATACTCGAATGTGGATTTAAAACTATTTCCCCCCCAGCTCCACAAAGCGCTCCCCCAAGTTGAGAGGCCCCGTCAAACCAGGCCACCGCCCTATCCAATGGAATGTGTAGAGGCCGCCGAATTGTTGGATTAATCTGTGTCTTTGCAAGTTTGTTTTCTTCAGTCAAAATGAGAGAAGAAACGTGAAGGATAGACAG
>JASDQU011027382.1:28686-39794 GCA_032191745.1 Picea mariana | reverse complement strand
GTGGCGACTAGCCAGAACTAGTGAGGTCCAAGCACCAATGAGCTCAGCCTTTGTGTTGGAACCCTGTTTGCAGTTCAAAGTCCAGAGAATACTCGAATGTGAATTTAAAACTATTTTCCCCCCAGCTCCACAAAACGCTCCCCCAAGTTGAGAGGCCCCGTCAAACCAGGCCACCGCCCTATCCAATGGAATGTGTAGAGGCCGCCGAACTGTTGGCTTAATCTGTGTCTTTGCAAGTTTGTTTGCTTCAGTCAAAATGAGAGAAGAAACGTGAAGGATAAATGACTTCTTATCGTTGAAGATTGCAGCGTTTCTGGACAGCCAAACATGCCAGCAAATGTGTATCGGAAGCATTGGAAGCGTGCTGTTATTGAGAATCCAGTTTTGGAAGCAAGAATGAACATTGTTACCACTCCAATGTGTAGGAATCTTTAGAGCAGATGTAATTGCTGTCCAAAGCGCTCGGGTGAATGAGCAGAGAACAAAAACATGAAGTGAAGATTCGAAGTCTCGAGCACATAGAGAGCAGCGGTTTGGGCCCTCCCAGCCGCGCGCTTGCAACTTGTCCCAGAACAGTAATTTATTTTCCATCATGAGCCAAGCGAACAATTTATATTTTAGAGGGCAAGAGTCCTTCCAGATCCTCTGTCTCTAGTTTGCTATTAAAGAGTTCCAGGTAAATTCGGCCAGAGCTTGATAAACATTTTTGGCAGTTAATCTGCCAGATCGATCACCCCCCGTCCAGATTAGGGAGTCCGGCTTTGACTTCAAATATACGCCGGAAGCTTTGAGAAGTTGGGAGAAGTTATCCCATTCGGCTCTGTGTTCCATATTTAATTGCAGATCCAATCCGCTCAGGCAAGATTCGCCAAGAGTGCCTGCAATGGACGGGCTGAAGAAATGATGTAAAAAAACAAGATTTTTGTGTTGTAGATGAGCTCGAAGTGACGGGGAGAGAATCCCTTTCCTGCCAAGATCCAGAATGCAATCATGTCCAACTTCAATCAAGCGACCATCCCCGGGATCCCACGAGAGCCACTTTAAAATGATCGGAAGCGCGGCAGAAATTTTTTTCCAAGTATGAGAACCTGTTGAAGGACGGGCCTCCGCGAATCTAATCCAAATATGGACCGGAAGGTGATGTAGATACTTAGCACAGATAACAGAACTCCAAAGTCCTGGTTTTGTTAAAATTCTCCAGAAGGTGTTAGTCGAAAGTGCCTTTTGGAATAGAGACAGGTGTTTGAGGCCCCAGCCTCCCATCGACTTTGGCTTAGAGAGATCCTCCCATTTACAGAGATTAAAGATTCTGGTCTTCTTACAACCAGACCAAAGAAATGAAAAGATGATTTGACGGAGAGACTTCAAAACGGAGGCTGGGATGTGTGCTAAAGCCATCCAATACACTGGTAGGCTTTCCAGCACCGCTTTGATCAGAATATATCTTCCCCCCATAGAGAGAAATTTGTGCTTCCAGTTGAGAAATCTATCTTCGAACTTGTCAACGAGCCAAGCCCAATCTTTTGGAGTGTATCTGGAAGCTTTTAAGAAAAATCCTAAGTAAGAAAAGCCTTCCGCAAGGTCTTGGGAACCGATGCCAAATAGCTCACTTAAGTCGAGTTTTAAGGAGTCCTGCGCCTTTGAAATCAAGAAGATGGATTTTGAGGCATTGATTTGTAAACCTGATACATCACAAAAAGAAAAGAGGATCGAGTGTATAATGGACCATTCGACAAAATTAGCAGTTTTCAAGATTAGAACGTCATCAACAAAAAGGATATGGAGAATATGAGTCAGCCCTGCCACTTTAACACCTTTCAAGAGGCCCTCCGCTTGTTTGAGCTTTAATAAAATGTTGAGGCCTTCCAGGATCAAGATGAAAAGAAGGGGGGAGAGAGAGCAGCCCTGTCTGAGTCCTCTCTCACAATTGAAGGTCTTTGTAGCTTCTCCATTGATTAGAATAGCCAGAGTTGCTGAGGAGATACAGCCCATTATCCAGTTTGTAGTAGAAGTGCCAAAACCGCTCTGGATAAGGATGAGGTGAAGAAAGTTCCAATTTATACAATCAAATGCCTTTTTGAGGTCCAGCTTGNNTGTAGACACTCTTGTGCAACGCCAACTGCATCCAGTATCTGTCTTCCCTTGAGGAAGCCAAGCTGTTCTATGGAGAGCGCCCGAGAGAGAAAAGGTCGGAGTCTAATAGCAATGATTTTAGAGATGATTTTATAACAGAGATTGCAGAGCGAGATGGGGCGGAAAACAGTGAAATGCCGGGGCAAATTTTTTTTTGGAATCAGAACCACAAAGGTTTTGTTCAGCTGTGGGCTTACAAACCCTCTTGTTCTCGAATCCTCAACGACGTCTAGAATGTCCTGTGCCATTAGATAAAAAAAGTGTAAGAAGAGCTCGACCGACCAGCCGTCGGGTCCTGGGATTTTCTCTTTTTTTAAACTTTTGATTATCTCATATAGTTCTTCTTTTGTACAAGGGGAATGTAACAAATTTGCTTCCTCTGGAGTAATCAATTTTGGAAATAAAATAGCAGTAGCTGTCTGCGCTGCAAGTGAAGGAGCTGGGGGGGCTTGGAAAAAAGATTTGAAGTGAGAGTAAGCCGTCGATTTGATCTCTGTCTGGGAATGGAGAAGATTGCCAGAATCATCTTCGATTTCCCATATATGCTTTCTTGATCTATGGGCGCATGCAACTCTATGAAAGTAAGTTGTATTTTTGTCACCTCCCGCCAACCACAACATCCTACTCTTTAAACGCCATCGCTCCTCCTCCTCACGAAGCAGATTTCTATGGACGTCTTCTAGAGATCGAATCCTGTGATCTAAGTCCACACAATTAGGCATCTGAAGCTTTTGTTTTAAAAGTAAATCCAGTTCAGATTCAATGCTGATATGCTTGGCTTGATCTCTGTCTTTTTTATCCTTTAGCCATTGAATTGAGAGAGATTTTAAGGCACAAATTTTTCTGAACAAATTCCCTTGAGGATCTCCAGGAATGACGTGTGAGAAGTCTGACCAAAGATTTAACCAGATTTATGAAGGAAGGTTCCTTCAACCATTGCGAATTGAATTTAAAGGGATAACCCTTTGCTCCACGACCTTCCCCTAATTGAAGGCAAATCGGTGTATGGTCTGATAAGAAGGGGAGTTTAACCCATGTGCGGCTGCTATAAGTCGGAAGGAGAAGACTGTCAGCAACCAAAAAGCGATCAAGTCGCTTAGAAATATGCGCAGACCCTTGTCTTCCGTTCCTCCAGGTCGGCAGAAGCTCAGGGGGTTTGATATCAATCAGAGCATTTTTGTAAAAAATCTGTTGAAAGAAACTAGAAAGTGGATCCGGCAAAGCCGAGTTGCCCCAAATTCCAAAATTGTTGGTAGTTAGATTAATATCCCCAGGGAGAATGAGGTTCTCAGCCGCCAGAAGCCCCAGATCGTCTAGCCGCTGCCAGAATTCCTTCCGTCCAGTGCAAGGGGCGTAGACGTTTAGCAGGTTGATAGGTCGATTTAGTTCCAGACTGATCCCGGTAAGTAAGATACCCCCAGGACTGAGCATCGGGGAGAGGTTGAAAAATGCTGGGTCCCAAGTGGCCAGAAGTCCTCCCAAAGTTCCCACTGAACTTGCCGCACAGGAAAGCCAGCTCGGGCGAAGTAAAAGCATGAAATCTCTGGCCACTGAAGCATCAACAAGAGTTTCTTGAAGGAAAATGAGAGAAGGTTGAGTCTGATCGATGATTCTTTTCAAGGAGGCTTGTTTCAGGGGTCCTCCGACCCCTCTGATGTTGATGGAAAGCAAGATCATGATTTCCCTCTTGCAAGGGATTTAAGGCCTCTAAGCGCCCCTTGTGTTGGAACAGGAATGGGAGAAACCGCTGAAGACGAGCCAGTCAAAGTCTTCTTTCGAGCACTACGTGTTTTTAATGGAGAGAGTTCCTGGCCTACTCCTCTTGACCAGGTCCGGTCTTGGGCTGTAGAAGGTAAAAGTCTTGAGAAAGATGGGCGATCAGCATGACTCCCGGATCCTAACACTGTAGATTTACCTTGATAAGTATGGAGCGGGAGAGATTCAAAGGGAAGGGAGGGTTCAGAGGGAAAATCCCAAATAATAGAATCCAGTTGTGTATCCGAGAGGGGAGGTTCAGAAAATCCGGCAAGGGAGTTAGGATCATGTGAGACATCTAAAGCAATGAAGGGATCGATTTCAGACAGTAAATGAGAAGTCGGTGTGGGTAGAGAAGCAAGGGGAACCTGCACTGGAGAAGGTATTGTAGCAGAAGGATGGATGGAGTCCGGAACGAGAGGATCAATTGGAAGATCTGTTAGGGAAGCCGTGGAGGTTGAAGGCAAAATGAGATCAGTATGTTCAGAAATGAAAAGCCTGTCCGAGGCCGAGAAGGTGTTGTAAAGACAAGGGCAGAGAGATTGAATTTTACTCACTAAATCATCCTCCGGAGCACTGTCATCACTTTGGTAGAGAGGCACATCAGCTGGCTGATTTGGTGATGAGATGTAGCCATTAAAAGTTGCCTCTTCAGCAGGGTCCAAAATCGCCTCTGGAGGAGGGAACTTGGAACAGTCTCTTCTCAAGTGTCCTGTTCTACGGCAGAAAGAGCAGCGGAAAGGTATGCCTAGAAAGTCCAATCTCTGAGAGATCATTTGTCCGCGCCAGTCTATCTCCAAAACTTCAGGAAGTCCAGCCTGTATGTCTAATTCCACATAAATCTTCACTAATCTTCTATCCTCTGCCTCAAGAAGATTTGAATCAATTTTGAGAAAATGCCCTAAGGATGCTCCAATCCGTTCAAGAGCTTGCAAGTTCCAAAGTTGAAGCGGGAGACCTGGGAGGAGTACCCAGAGATGTCGAAGACCAAAGAATTCAGTGGCAGGATTAAAGCCAAGTCTCCAACGTTTTAGCATGAGACTTCCCCCATCGATGGGCCAAAAGTCTCCCAGGATCAAAGTAGAGTCAGCTGGAGTTTTAAAAACAAAGCCTAGCCAACCATGTTGTAATAGGTAATACTTAGGAAGGTACCCGAGAATAGGTTTCCAAGTTATCTCCATCCAGTCTTCTAATTTCTGCTTGCAGTTTAGCTTGTAGGCTAATTGACCAACTAAGGCACACAGGGCTAAATTGCAAGCTTCAGGAAGCCCGATATCCATTCCAAGCACTAGTTTGGGGTGCCTTCGCTTGGGTTTCCAAACTTTTTGTGACCGTTTCTGTGATCCAAGTTTCTTATAAGAGGTCGAGTGTTGCAAAGACTTGTAATCTGAAGGTGGACAAAACTTCTGGGAACCTGTGTTAAACTTGGCAGAACATGGTTGAGGTGAGATAGGAAGAGGCTTTTCCACAAGGGACTGAGGTGGGAGGTTTTTTGGGGAAGTAGCCGACAGAAGAGATGGTGAAGTAGAGTAAGATGGGAGAAAGGGGCTAGAATATGATGGAGGAGGTGCACCAGCAGTCTTAATAGAATGAAAATGTTTTGAACAAAGTTCATCTATCGATGCCAGGACCTCTGGGTGGTCCCAAGGGTCCCCCAGGTTCTCAGCAGATGTAGAAGGTTCCTTTGAGTCCATGGGCAAAATCAAAAGAATACAAAGTGGAGGGGACGAAAAACGAGGACAGAGAGCTCAATTGGCGCGGAATCTGACCGATCCAACGAGGATGTAGGTATAGCAGACAGAAAAGGTGAAACGGGAGTCACTCAGCACCGATCAGTAGTCAGAAGAGGACAGGGGAAAAGACAAGAGAGATAGCAGGTAAGCCTGTGATTAAAAAACAGCCCGACAGACTATGTCGACCACCCAGCAAGAAAAAGAGACAAAAAGAGAGTAAAAGATGGAAAACCAAGGTGGGTCGGATGAAACCAACCGAGAGGCGCCAGGGAGAAAGCCCGATCAAAATGGAACGAGAGAAAGCAACTACCAGAAGGTTACCGCAGATGAAGAGATTCGGAGGAACATCTGGTCAGGTTGCAGACTTTGGTGTGTTGCAGATTCAGAACCAGTTTCAAAAAACGCCATGGGCGCCAAAATCGCCCGCCTCTCCATTGATGCAACACATTTATCATTGAAAAATTTTCTAATTTAATAAAAGCAAAGATTTTCAATTTACCCCATTATAATTTATTTCGGTAAATTAGAGGTCAAAGTTTTCCTCCTAGAAAGCAAAGTTTAAAGTTCAGTTTTATTTTATTTTAAAGTAGCAAATGTAAGGTCTCCCATGACATCCATTGAGCATGTGTGTTCTTTATGCGAATTCGACGATGAAATGTATAAATAGGACAAGGAAATAAGTGATTAGTTGGGCGAATAAAGATGTTTGGGTGTGAGTAGAAGCACCTTGGGCACACAATGGTGGCGTGCGACACCAAAGGGGGACACACCTTACTTGCCTTAGAACGATTAACAAAGACTTGGATTGTGTTTGGGCAAGGGCTGGGCAACTTGGGAGCATGCCCAAGGAGTGGACTCGTCTTCCCTCAACAACATGGGTGCACTGGAGAGGTTGGACGACCCCATCGACACACCCACGAGGAGTTACGATGATCAACACAAGAAGAGCGCACAAGGAAAGGGGTGCATGCCCAAGGATGGGGCACACCGGTCCAAGAGACGAATGGTTGATGGGTGCATGGGCTTGGATGGGTGCATTGGGTCCACAAAGGGGCGCAACAGTCGATTGAGTGTGACGATTCGCTAAGGGGCACGACACACCCAAGAGACATGATGTTTCGCACAAGTGACTCTAGGAGTCCATATAAAAGCAAGGGCACACAACCAAAGGAAAACAAAGAGCATTTTGGCAAGAGATTTGAAGAATAAGTTTGAGGCAAGTCTAAGACAACGAACTAAGGCAAAGTTGCCAAGATGGAAGGCAAGTAGCAAAGAGTTGGATGCTTTGGGAGGTTTTTGGGAAGTCTGGAAATGCAAGTTTGTGGAGGTATGTGTGAGGCAGAACCAAAATCTATGTTAACTTGGTGAAAGTCTACGGTTTTGGGCATGTCTGAGGTGCATCGTAGGTGGTTGCAGAGATGGTTACGACATAGAGTCTTGGTGTGACGAATCTGTTCTTGAGTGTCTTGGTGAGGTGAGGCGAGTTGTTTGACTCTGTCATGTTGTAAACTGAGTCATTAGTGCTCATGTTGTCACTGTTTCGTAATAACAAAGACTTAGTCGAGTGTTAGGCACAGTTTGTGCCACCCACACCATATATGTGTATGTCTTTGTTTTGTTCCACAATTGTTCGCTTGGATTATCATATTCATGGATGCATGCTTAAATTAAGACTAAGTGTTAAATTGTGTTAACAATTGTGTAAGTAAGAAAGAGTTGCACTAGAGTAGGAGTGTGACTCGTCGATATCCTAGAACAAAGTATGGGTATGCTCTAGGTGAAGAGGCATGGTCTAGATGAAATATTCTTGGTGTGTCAAGCAATCAAGTAAAATCGTCACGGTGCCATATACCCTCAAGAAGTGAATGATTGTAAGCTCTGATCAAAGGTCATGTGGAGTTGTAACAACAAAATTTAAAATTCAATTTTATTTTATTTTAAAATTTTATAATTATTCTAATTGATTATTTTTTATTATTATGTTTTTTTTTAATTTTTTCTATTTTATCACACAAATATGTAAATAAAACATAATTAAAAACAATGAGTTTAATAAAAATTGCTTTAGTTTAAAAAAATAATAATAATATAGCAAAGTTTTATGTTTTATAGTTATTTTTAAAAATTATAAAAAAAATGAAAATAATAATATCGAAAATTTGATATTGATACCCATCATAGATAGGATAGGCATTAATGACCAGAAATCATTTTCAAGATATGTTTTTTACTCACATTTACAAGGAATTCAATGAACGAGTAGATAAATTATGCAACTCTATTCAATGAACCATAGATAAATTATGTAACTCTATCTTGATAGGAAGGAATGTTGTTGGAGCAAGGAGGAATGAACAAATTATATAACTCTATTTTTATCTGAAATATATTGATGTTCAGGTGTTGGAAGTTCAGTTTATTGTATTTTGAAATGGTTTAGATAGACAAGGTTTTATTTGTAATTTTAGTGATATAAAGTACAAGCAGAGCAAACATGACCTAAGTAACAATATAATATATTTTTAATGGATTTTTTTTAAATAGTTTATTGTATTTTGAAATGGTTTAGATAGACAAGGTTTTATTTGTAATTTTAATGATATAAAGTACAAGCAAAGCAAACATGACCTAAGTAACAATATAATATATTTTAAATGGATTTTTTAAAAATAGTATCACTATCACTACCATGATATAGAAGCTTAAGGAAAACTTACAAACTTCCAAGGATAGAACTTTCCTCCTACTTTTTTCCAATCGAGCTACTAATACACCTTGTAGATGCTTGGGTTGCAAGGAATATTTGTGCAAACATTTACACAATTTTTCAATAGCATTTATGCCATGGGATAACTTTTGTAGTTCTTCATTATTTGCAATTAGATTTGCCAATACACTAGAAGCTTCTTCTCGAACCTAACCAGGCTTATCAAGCAGTTAGATTAAAATAGGTAACATATTGGTCATCACCTCCCACTCTTGTGAATAGCTATAAGGGAAAGCACATCGTACATTTTCCAAGCACATGCAAGAAAGCATTCTTGTGTGGGGAGACTTATCCTTTACTAATTTGATGATTGTAGCTAAAACACCACCCCGTTTCACCCAATCAATATCATAGAAATTCGAGGATTATTCTTGACAAGAGCTCTTAAAGCATCTTAACAAGCCTCTCTTCTCTTTCCACCTGCATTCATGGGTTTTCCTTTTTCTTTTCTTAATCTAGATGATTGAACATGATAGTAATATAATTGAAAGGCCTATCCTTGTTACTTTTTCTCTATACAAATATTATTCAATAATGTATGGGATTTCAAATATTAAAAGTTTTTTGATACATCAGTTAATCTTTTACTGTGTATGGACAAGTCTGTTGTATAGTTTTGTCATTTTATGACTTCATAGTTCCACAAGTCATAGTTCTTGGGGTCATTCCACAAGTCATAGCTCTAGAGGTCAAAATTATAGAGGGCATAGTTCCAGAGGTCATAGTTCCTCAGGTCATAGTTCACGGGGTCATAGTTCCATAGGTTATAGTTCCACAGGTCATAGTTCTTAGGGTCATAGTTCCACTAGTCATAGTTCCACAAGTCATAATTCCTGGGGTCATTCCACAGGTGATAGTTCCATGGTTCAAAGTTCCAAAGGGTGTAGTTCTATAGGTCATAGTTCCACGGGTCATAGTTCTATGGGCCAAAGGTCAAAATTCCAAAGGTCGTAGTTCAACGAGTCATAGTTCAACGAGACATAGTTCCAAAGGTCATAGTTCCACGGGTCATAGTTCCACAATCCATAGCTCCGAGGGTCATAATTCCGTATGTCATAGTTCATGGGGTCATCCCACAGGTCATAGTTCTAGAGGTCAAATTTCCATAGGGCGTAGTTCCAGAGGTCATAGTTCCAAAAGTTGTAGTTTCAGAGGTCATAATTCCACAAGTCATAGTTCTTGGAGTCACAATTCCAAAGGTCATAGTTCCAGAGGGCGTAGTTCTAGAGGTCATATTTCCAAAGGTCATAGTTCCAAGTCATAGTTCCTAGAGTCACAGTTCTAAAGGTCATAGCTCCAGAGGGCGTAGTTCTAGAGGTCGTAGTTCCAGAGGTTATAGTTCCATGGGTCATAGTTCATGGGGTCATAGTTCCAAATGTCATAGGTTCAGAGGTCATAGCTCCACGTGTCATAGTTCTTAGGGTCACAGTTCCAGAGGTCATAGTTTCACGAATCATAGTTCCTAGGGTCATGGTTCTAGGGGTCATAGTTCCTGGGGTCATAGTTCCACAGGTCATAATTCCAGAGGTCATAGTTCCACGGGTCATAGTTCCTAGGATCACAGTTCCAAATGTCATAGTTCCACGGGTCATAGTTCATGGGGTCACAGTTCCAGATGTCATAGTTCCATGGGTCATAGTTCTTGGGGTCACAGTTCCAGGGGTCATAGTTCCACAATTCATAGTTCTTGGGTCATAGTTCCACAAGTCATAGTTCCATAGGCCATAGTTCCACGGGTCACAGTTCCAGAGGTCAGTTCCATGGGTCATAGTTCTCGAGCTCACAGTTCGAGAGGTCATAGTTACACAGGTAATAGTTACTGGGGTCATAGTTCCATAGTTCAAAGTTCCAAAGGGCGTAGTTCCAGGGGTCATAGTTCCATGGTTCATAGTTCTTGGGGTCACAGTTCTAGAGGTCATGGTTCCATAGGTCATACTTCCTAGCATCATAATTCCATAAGTCATAGTTCCAGAGGTTATTCCACCGAACATAAATTTCTAGATGGTGTAATTCTAGAGGTCATAGTTCCAAAGGGTGTAGTTCCAGAGGTCATAGTTCCATGGGTCATAGTTCCTGGGGTCAAAGTTCCATAGGTCATTCCACGGGTCATAAAGTTATAGAGGGCCTAGTTCCAGAGGTCATAGTTCTAGAGTTCAAAGTTCCAAATGCATATTTCCTTAGGTCATAAAACCATTATTTTTCAACAAATTACCTTGATATTAGCTTTGAAAGCACTACAAGCTATAGCTCAAATTAAAGGGAGAAAAGTTTCCAATGGTGTAGCCAAAACATGCACCTTCCATGGCCATCTTCAATAGAATTTCAACACAATGTAATATGTTGTTGTCCAGGCACAATCACAATCTCTTATATTTCAAATGCAATCCAAATTTAGGGGAAAGAAAACCACAAATCATCATTGCAAAAACTAAATGCTTTTGAACCGGTAAGAGTATAAGCAATGCCCACCATGCATTATAGCATATTTGTATACGGGTCCAAAACCACGAGAGAAACATTGTGGGGCATTTCTCACAGACATCTATTTTTGGCTGAAAGCTTATTTATTGAGATCGTATACTGGGGAATTCCTCACCTTGATACATTGCACAAATTCTCAGAGATTATATAAACATATAAGAAAAGTATATAGGAAAGTCTTGAAATCTTTCAGAGCATAACAATCTCACATTATTAGGTAAACAACTTTCCCTTTATTT
>JASDQU011027382.1:0-17435 GCA_032191745.1 Picea mariana | reverse complement strand
TTTTTCTGCACATCCCCTCTCAGCAGTCCTGCAATAAAATTCATAATGTTATTCACATTCATTGACCTTTTCCTCAAGGTCCATTTACATCACATATTCACATTTATGAGTTTGCCATAGTTCTTGGCCAGTCCAATTATTTTTACAAACTGGGGGAAACAGGGTGTTACAAAAGGTGGGTATGTTGCAGATCATTTAAATGAATTTAATACAGTTACTAATTAGATAAGTTATGTAAAAGTGGACTTTGATTATGAGGTTAGGGCTCTTCTAATATTGTGCTCATTGCCAGAAAGTTGGAATGCCTTGGTCATGGCTGTAAGTAAATCTGTCTCTGGTTCAAAGACTCTAAAATTTGATGATGTTATTGGTGTTATCCTTAGCGAGGAAATGTGAAGGAAAAGCACAGGTGAGACATCAAGTAATGCGTTGACTATGGAGAACAAGGGAAGACAAAAGGATAGAGGAAAGGGCTCAAGGAACCATAGGAATTCTAGGAAGGGCATATCCAAATACACACTGGGAAAGATAGAGTGTTGGAATTGTGGGAAGAAACGACATCTGAAGAAATAATATAGAGCTCCAAAGAAACAAAGAGTGAACAACAAGAGAAAAATCAAGAAGCAAATGTAACAGGTGATGTGTTACAAGATGTTTTGATTCTTTTTGTGGATAATATTTATGAGTCTTGGGTAGTAGATTCAAGGGATTCATTCATGCCACATCCCATAGGAAACATTTTCTAGATTATGTACAAGGTGATTTTGGATAGGTTCATTTGGGTGATGATGCACCATGCAAAATTGTTGGAATGGGTAAGGTACAAATAAAGCAAAAGAATGGAAACCAATGGTTGTTGAAAGAGGTAAGACATGTATCAGATCTAATTAAAAGTCTAATTTCAACAGGGCAATTGGAAAGTGAAGGTTGTATATCTATATTTACAAATAAGGCATGGAAGTTCACCAAAGGATCATTGGTGATAGCAAAAGGAGAGAAGGTATGTACATTGTATTTATGTACTAGTAATACTGACTCTTTTATCTCTTTAGATTCTATAGAAGTGATATACATCACTGTGGCATCATAGGCTTAGACACATGAGTGAGAAGGGGATGTAGATACTTCACAAAAGAAATTTGTTGCCAGATATTAAACAAATTGATTTGGATTTCTGTGAGCACTGTGTTTATGGAAAACATAAGAGAGTCAGATTTCTCAGAGTCGGAAAAGAAAAGAAGAGTGAAAGGTTAGAGCTTGTGCATACAAATGTATGGGGACTAGCTCAGGTATCATCTCTTGGTGGCTCTAGTTATTATGTTACTTTTAATGATGATGCAACTAGAAAAACTTGGGTTTATTACATTCGAAAAAAATATGATGTTTTTGATACTTTTAAGAAATGGAAATCTTTGGTTGAGAATGAGACAGGAAAAAGGTTGAAGTGTCTCAAGATCAGACAATGGAGGTAAATACTGCAGCAAGGCGTTTGATGATTATTGTTCATACTATGGGATTCATAGAGAGAAGACAATTCCAGGATCACCACAAGAAAATGGTGTGTCAGAAAGGATGAACGGGACCATCATGGACTGTGCAAGGAGTATGAGATTGCATGCAGGGTTGCCCTTACAGTTTTGGGAAAATGTTGTAGAAGATGTTGTTTACTTGATAAACAAAGGACCTTCAAGTTCTTTGGATGGTGGAATTCCATAAGAGGCATGGACAGGTAAAAAGGTAAACTATTCATTTCTGAAGACTTTCGGTTGTGAAGCATTTGTCCATATTGATAAAGAAAATAGAACAACACTTGAAGCAAAATCTAAGAAGTGTACCTTTATTGGATATGGTGTTAATGATTTTGGTTATCGATTATGGGATTATGAAAATAACAAAATCATTAGGAGTAGAGTTTCCATATTCAATGAGAAGGTCATGTACAAAGATTAGTTGTATGGAAAGAAACAAGAAAAAGAAAAACAAGAATATACAGTGCTTGATGAGATCACTGAAAAATAAATTTCGAAGATACCAGAAAATTAAAATGTACAACAACAAGAGCAGCAGGTACCCCAAAATCCTGCAAGTATTGTTAGAAGATCTAACAGGTTAAGTACACCCCCTGAACGATACTCTCATTCATTGTATTATTTATTGTTGATTGATTCTAGTGAACCAGTATGTTATGAAGAGGCAATGCAAGTAACACTAAAAAGAAGTGGGAGCAAGGCATGAAAGAGGAAATGGATTCCTTGGTAAATAACTAGAATTGGGACTTGGTTCAGTTGTCTGCAGGAAAAAAAAAAACATTACAGAATAAATGGGTTTACAAGTTGAAGGAAGAAGATGGAGGAAAAAAGTGGTACAATGCTAGACTTTTTGTAAAGGGATTTGCACAAAATAAAGGTATAGATTTTGATGAAATATTTTCTCTTGTTGTTAATATGACTTCAATTAGGACTATTTTAAGTCTTGTGGCAGTAGTAGAAGATTTTCATCTTGAACAGTTAGATGTAAAAACAAATTTTCTCCATGGGGATTTGGATGAAGAGATTTATATGCAGCAGACATAAGGGTATAAGGTCAAAGGGAAAGAAGAATTGGTATGCATGTTGAAGAAGAGTTTGTATGGCCTAAAGCAAGCTCCAAGGAAGTGGTATTTGAATTTTGACAGGTTTATGATAGAACAAGGTTATAGTAGATGTCATTCCAATCACTATGTTTATTTTACAAGGCTAGAAAATGGAAGTTATATTATCTTGCTATTGTATGTATATGACATGCTTGTTGCAGGGTCTAATATGCAGGATATAAATGTGATCAAGAATAAATTAGCTAATTCATTTGTGATGAAGGATTTGGGTGCTACAAAGAAAATCCTTGGTATGAGAATAACAAGAGACAAGAAAAATCGCAAATTGACATTGTCTCAAGGTGAGTACATAGAGAAGGTGTTGGAGAGGTTTAGAATGTAGAATGCAAAACCAGTTAGTACACATTTGGCCAATCATTTCAAATTAACCAAGGAAATGTTTCCCAAGACACAGGAGGAGATAGAATACATGTACAGGGTCCCTTATTCATCAGCAATTGGCAGCTTGATGTATGTGATGGTTTGCACATGCAGTGGGAGTTGTGAACGAGTATATGAACAATCCAGATAAAGAACATTGGGATGTAGTAAAGTGGATTCTCAAGTATTTGAGAGGTACTGCTACTCATGCATTATGTTTTGGAGATTCAAACATTGTTCTATGTGGATATGTTGATTCAGATATGGAAGGTGATAAATATAGCAGGAGGAGCACCACAAGGTATGTTTTTATTGTAGGTGGAACATCAGTAAGTTGGATTTCAAAACTACAAAAGGTTTTTTCACTTTCAACAACAGAAACAGAGTATGTTGTTGCTACAGAGGCTAGTAAAGAGATGATTTGGTTACAGAGGTTTATGGAGGAATTGGGAAAGAAGCAGGAGAATAGATGATTGTACTGTGACAGTGCGAGTGCCATTAATCTCGCAAAGAACTCATCCTTTCATTTGAAGACTAATCATATACATATCAGGTACTATTGCATACGATCCGGTTTGGAAGATGGACATTTGAAGTTGGAAAAGATGCATACTAGTCAGAATCCTGCAGACATGTTAACAAAGGGAGTAACTAAAGAGAAACTAAGTTCCTACTCAATTTCAGTTGGCCTTCAAGCATGAAGGTGAATATGAGAAATTTGTCAAGTCCAAGGTCGATCATAGTCTAGCAGGTACAGCAGCAGTGGAGTTATTGTGATCAGTCTCCAAGTGGGAGATTGTTGGTTGTAGAGCCTGATTGTCTTCTTGATTTAGAGGTTTGTTTCAGCTGTGCTTAGACCCCATTTCCTAATGGGGGGTGTGGGGGGGATTTCCCCCCCACAATTTTTGCCAGGGGGGGTGTGACAATTTTCGTAGCCCCTCCCTAGCAGGGGATTCGAGGCAATGCCCCCGAAGTGAAATTTTGGAAAAAATTGCCTTGTAAAATATTGTAATTTCGTAATCAAGCTGGACCATTCATTATAAGGTTGCAGATCTGACGATAGAAGTTATTTTAGGGCTTTTTCCTAGAAGGAAACCCTCTCTTATGAGGGAATTGTATTGCGGCTATGGAGGATAGCGAATATTGTATTCTGAGAGAGGAGACTGTGAGAGAAAGAAGAGGAAGTTAGATCGGTTGTGTTGTAGGTTGTATCCCTTCATTTTGTTGCATAATAAAAAGGAAGGATCTGACAATTTCTCTGGTGGGCGTAGCCCACACTGGGTGAACCACGTATATTTGTATCTCTATTATATTGTGTATCTTATGTGTTTATTTCCGCATTTGTGTACCACGATCTTGTTTTTCTAACAAAGACATGCAAGCACACTATTTATTGCTATGTTTATTGTCCACATACTTGTCAATTATTATGCAAACAAATTATAATGCTTTTTACAATGCTTCAATACATGGTTTAGTCTATACTTCTTTTTATTATTCAAACTACTTAAAATTATTTCAAATTTCAAAAGATTCAAATTATCTAAATTACAATAACTTGATTGAAGTATGATAACATGAAACAATAATTTATCTATTACACTATTTTAATAATTTCTTTATTATACTATTTCACATTTCAAAGTGACTCATTTAAATTTATAAATTTATTACTTAATTAACTAACTTATTTATAAATTATATTCAAAAATAATTGAATAATTTAAAATTTATAAATTTGATAAATAAAAGTTAATTTTAATACATAACTAACTTATTTATAAATTATATTCAAAAATAATTGAATAATTTAACTTTTATAAATTTATAAATAAAAGTTAATTTTAATACATTTTCATAGTTAACCAAACTCTCATAACCATTCTAACTTCAATTACACCTTTTTTAAAGTAGTGGAGAAATATGCGCATGTGTGCCTTTAAAAATAATAATGTTTAAAAATAATAATGTAAGGTGGGTGATGATCCTCATATAAGAGGGTAGGTATACCCCGTTCCTTTCCCTCAGGTGTTTGATTGTTGTCAAAGATAAAGAGACTATCACTACAATTAGAAATAACATTTGGGCACGCAACCCAAATGATGTAAATCCTCCGTCATAACTCTAGTGGCATCTAGATGCCATGGTGGCATTTCTTTAGAAAAGAACGTGTGAGGTGAGGTTACTTGAAAAGCAAGTGTAAAGATGCTTCAAAGTTACTTATTGCATGCCAATGCAAGTTGGTGATTATTCTATTAATATACATATACATGTTAACCATAGAAATCAACAGAAAGTAAGGTCCCTAAGTACTATTTCAAGTGCAAGCCAAAAATATAGGTATTGTCAGCTTTAATAAGGTTTGAGAATTGTCCAAAAAAAACATAATGCTAAATAAAAAGTGGGTCCATAGTCTATTCTATGAAAAAATAACCATTTTTAATGTGAGTTCAAAGTCTATTCTAGTTTGAAAAATAAAAATTAATTAATGTGAGTTCAAAGTCTAATTTTAGTTTGAAAAATTAACTATTTTTAATGGGAGTCCAGAGTCTATTATAGTTTGAAAAATTAACTATTTTTAATGTATGCAAGTTAATAATATAAAAGGTTCAGAATTTAATAAACATCGACGTATATAAACAAAGAACTAAAGCAAGTTTTTCCATATATTTAGAACGAGACAAGCTGAGCTCATAGATAATTTCGGGCATTTAGAATTCAAGTGGAATAGGGTTTATAGGGTCTTTACTCCATTCCTCCCATAACAATAACAATGCTCTTCTTGTCAATGGCATTTTCAGTTTCAGTATCCTCTTCCTTATAGTTAAGAACAAGATTTATGAAAAGCATTATATTTTTTTTCTATTAAGATTTTCAAAAATTGGATGGGCTTGGAAGTTACTATGTCTTTTATGTGCCAATAAAGGTTAACAATACTAACATAAGTTTTGGATTATCTTCCAATTGGAATGTCGAAGATAAAGGATAACCCAACCCACCTCCTCATCAACCACATGGTCTAGAGTATGAGCTTGTTTCTTCTTAATGCTAGATTCCAAGATATCTAACTATTCCCTGGTACTCTTAAGGTACTCTTAGAGTGACAAAGTTGAAAACCTCTAACTATAACATCTATCTCAATTTTTTTTATTTAGTTTCTTTGATGTTTTCAACTTGTAATCCTTCCTCTATGGATCTTTGATGGTCTCCCTTTTCTCTTGCAATCTTCCCCACCTTTTCTCTTATGGAACTTCAAAAACCAAATGGGATGGATTATAATCAATCTTTCCCAAAGCTTTAACCATTTGAAAGAACCAAGATCAACTCGGCTTCCTCGAGTGTCCCTTCCCAATTAATTTGCCTTCTCCTTCCAACCACACCAAGGGTGTGTAATGTGGGAACTTGATTCCCCTACTAGGGTCTAAATTCTCAAACTTTCTAGATGTTAAGTCTTGTGATCAACATAGATAAAGGGATTTGACTCACCATACAATACAATGATGTTAGGTTAGTTTATGACTCATGCGATTGCACCTCCTAAAGATTGATATGACTATTGCCACCTATCTTTGGTATGAAATGGACAAGGCATGCTTCATGTTAATTCCAAGTTTTAGAAATGTGCATACAAAACAAACTAGATTAGGTGATTGGTTACCCAATCTACTAACGCATAACCCTAGTTTATCAATCTTAATATATAATCTTCAAGATTGCAAATGCACACAAGAACTCACAATTTCTCCATCATAAATTTACTTTCACCCAAATATGAATAATGAACACCTCAAACCTTTATTTTATAGGGTTTGAGAGGATTTCCATGAAGAATTTCCATCTTTAACTGAATAATATTGCTACTATAATTATTGATATCCCATTTCTTAAACATTTTATGCAAAGACGTGTGGAATACTATATTTTTCCATTGTCTAAGTTAATTGCTACAAGTTCTACTTGTCATAATGTCTACTTTCTTAAATACTTATTTTATATTACCACTCTATTTTATATACTAAAAGAAGTCAATTGTTCTTACAATTTAAGGTGAAAAAGATCATAAAATATGTATACAGCTTGAGTGTGCCTAATGGTTAAGAACATGTGTTTCCTCCTAGGAGGTAATAGGTTCAAATCCAAATTGGGGTAGGGTAGAGGACACCTTCATAGACTTTAGCAGTCAAATCGTTGCGCAAAGGGGGTCCCTTGTCCCACAAACAAGGGGGTTGCATACACCAATTTGGTGTCTGGCTTGACCATGACCTTAAAATTAGATTATTATTATTATTATTTTTAAAAAAATAAAGAAAAACATCATGAGAAAATAAATAAAAAATACTTCCATGTTAACTTACCATTTAATTGTCATCAACATTTATAATCTACAAATTTTAATTTTCCACATATTGATAACCATGCAACAATATGGCTTTAGTTCTTGGTCATTGATGTCTCTATTAATTCATAATGCTCTTCTATGCGGTGGGTATGTTTTCGTATTACCCTTTATCTTTTTTTAACATGTTTATCACACCTCATTTACATTAATTAATTTTATTTTTTATTTTTTTTACTAAACAACCACAACTAAAGAATATTGATTATGTCAAATACATTAAGGATTGTATCTAGCCCCAATTACAAAGTAAGCTCACTTATGTAAAGAAGAGATTTATAAGGGTCAAGCACATTATTAGGGAGAATTAAATGTTATAATCCTCAACCCAAAAGATTGAATCTCAAAAGAACCACATTACATTTATTCAATACTAACTAACATAGTGAGTCTTATTTAATAATAACAAACATAGTGGACCTAGTCCACCTTACATTGAACGGTCTCTACTAGTATTACTCTAATGGGCCCTTTGGCCCCTAATTACACCCATAGTGAGGATCTCAATAGAAATCTACTCATGTTCAATTACCTCTTGAAGTTGGGTGACCTCTCAATGAGCTAAGCTATAAATACAATAAACTCCACACCTCACACATGGAGGACTCCATCCTTATTTATAGCTAACAAGAGAACCTTAGTCATATCAACCCCCTAACTACGTAGTGGACCTTCTTTAATGAGGCCATGTTACAATTATTCAATACTAACTAGCATAGTGAACCGTATTTAATAATAACAAACATAGTAGACTTGGTTCACCTTACATTGAATATCCTCTATTATTATTACTTTAATGGGGCATTTGACCCCATTAAACCTCTAGGGAATATTCCAACATTAAACATTAAACATTGATGAGAAATAACACCCCTCCCAACTCTACCAACTAGAAAAATCTTTATTAATGCTTTACTAGAATTAAAAAAAAAAAAAACGAAACATACACTATGTATAATATCACTATATCTAATATAATGATATGAAAATTAACATTTCAAATATTCATCTCAAATGTTCCTCTATTGTGTTAGGTGAACCATCTCGTTAACCTTTAACCTAAGTATTCAACTCAAATGTTCAATTAGGCTTTTCAATGTTTTATTGTTCGAAACAAAGTATTCACCAATTATTATACCTCCCGCCCCGGCATGGTATATAGCAATCAATACGTGGTTGACCAACTATTAGTTGATCATTGACCAAAAAATCTGTGAGGTTTTCTAAACTATGACATTACAACTCGATTTTATATATTTTTTTGAATTATTTAAAATTATTTATCTTACATCTCATTCGTTCTTGATTTCGACCCCTTATTGCAGGGCTGGCGACGAATGTCTCGAAATCAACATCACTTTATTGATTTCACACATAGGGAGCAGTTTTTTTTATTTTATTATACCTATATAGCGACAGGTATACGTTGCCATGCAACTCTAGTTTTATTAGTTAACTATTAAAAAAAAAATATTTGTTTTATTTATTTATTAAATTAGAAGTTTGTAAAAAGATACATGAAACTTTGACTTATTTTACTCGTGAATCAAACAAACCTCCCAACGTTCCTTTAAACTTAAAAACTTAATATTATTTTTTAATAAATTGATTCACCAACCTTAATTTCAAATTACACCTTCCATTAAAGTTAAAAGGTTAATATTAATTTTTAATTAAACTACCTAATATTAATTTTTAATAAATCGATACAACAACCTTAATTTCAAATTACACTTCCCTTTAAACAGCAAAAGTCAATATTTTAATTTTTAATAAATTAATTATTCAACCTCAACACTTATTTTACGTTAATTGTGGACCAATAATGTATACGTCCTTTAGGCATAATAATGTAAGGGAGGTTAGAATATTCACAAACAAGAGGGTAGGTATGTCCCCATCCCTCACCCTCTTGCGGTTTGATTATTGGAAAAGATAAGACACTCTTACTACCACGAGAGACAACAAGGATCCCACGTGTTTTTCAAGTGAAATGATGTCGATATATAGTTGTAATAGTAAAGGTTTATGTGTATATAATAAAATTCTATTTATAAATATAAGTATTTAATTAGATTAATTAATTGATATTAATATAAATTTAAAGGGCAGCTAGAGTGGGTGGGTGGGAGTCTTTATGATCCCATGGAAACACAATGGTTCATTATGTAAGTATTTAATTAGTTTAATTAATTGATATTAATATAAATTTTAAGGGTGACAAGAGTGGGTGGGTGGGAGTCTTTATGATTTCAAGGGAACACAATGGTTCACTATGCTTGGGCTTGGGTTGGGGTCTAACAATCTAGTCGAGGCCTACTCCTTATGGTGCAGATTGAACATTGCCAAATCTTGGGGAATTAAGGCTTTGATGGTCTTTGGTGACTATCATCATCATTCCCACTATCAAATTCAACTTGAATCTTGGACGGCATCAATTACAAAGTTTGGTGGCTCAAATTAACCAATTCACCTCTCAATTTGATCGCATCTCCATTTTCCACATCTGGATATTGTTGAATGGGGAAGTTGATGCTTGGGCCAAGCTTGAAACCTCTTTGCAATTAGGGCAAATGGTTCACAATGGGGAGAATCATACTCACCCCCTCTCTTATTTTGATAATGGCGGGTCATATCACAAATTTTGAATTGTCGACATGTGCATCTGAAGGACATTTAGCATGGGTGCTCATATGGGTGTGCTTGCTTATAAGGTGGTGGAGGGATGACAGGCGCATGTGAACAAGCCTGCATTTTATTGTAGTGATGGGAAACGATGATGATATACCAGAGGTGGTAGAATGGGTGGCACATATGGGATTCGTTGTGTTGGGATTTGGAGACTGCTCTGCATCCAAGAGGTCTGGCCAAGGGAGAATTTGGAGGGAGGCATTGCTTTAGTTGACAAGTGGTGGAGTGCTCTTCCTGAATTCATTGTGGAAGTGGTGGGTTTCTTGTGAGATTTCCTACATGTTGTAATGGTCGCAAAGAGCAGCGGGAATGATGCTCCTTACTGACATTTCCTAGTAGAAACTTTGCTCAAGTGTCGTGAGGGAGTTTGGATTGTCTGGATCCTTTCACCAAGCAAGGATTTTGCTCTATTACCAATGTTGGAATTGGACTTAACAATTGAGGCAAGGTTTGCAAAGGGGAAAACAATGGTTAGAGAAGACTCATGGGAAACCAAGTGAATATTGCAAAGGTGTGAGGAAATAAACCAAACAAATAGCAGTGGTATCTTGGTTCTTACAACTAAAGTGGCAGAGATGGAGTAGGTGAGTAGTTCTCACAATGCAAGTGTTTCCAATATTCTTCTTAGCTTCAAGGATCATTTATATTTTATTGAGGCCGAGTGTGGGAATTTGAGGTCCCTAATTTTAGCTCGACGTGTGGATAACCTATGTTTGGCTTCCAACAATAACAACACACAAAGCTCCATTCACAGAGGGGAGGTAGAGGCGGAAACTAGGTATCATGTCCCTGTGGAGATAGAATAGGAAGATAACTACCAAGTTGCAGAGGATCCAGAAGACCAGAACATCGCCAAATAACTTCTAGTATGAATGTTTTCATGTTATTAGCATATTAGGACAATTTATACAACAAACTACTTGTAAAAAACACTTGGAATGTTAGGCCAGTAATCACTTTTTGTATGTATTCAATGATCTAGATGTAGTGTTGAAAAACTCCTAGAGAAATGTTGTACTAGATATTGCTTTGACATAGCATATTTTATACTTATATAATGAAAAATCTTCAGTTTGGGTTAAAAAAACATTATCAATATAAACTTGGGAAAAAATTAATTATTAATAGAATATCAATTATATTGAATGTTTGTATAGGTAGTGATTATTTTATTAATATATAAATATACAAGTAAATAAAGAAATCAATAGAAGATGAGGTCAGCAAGATTTAAACATATTATTTTGAGTGTAAGTAAAAAAAAAACAATAGGCATTGTCAACTTTAACCAAAACTTGGAAATATTGTGTTAAAAGGGGTTGTAGAAAAGCTAAATAGGAAGAGTAAAGATATTACAGTCTTGATATTTAAGGATGAATCCAACTTGCAAAACAATCCTAATCCTGTCAAAAAGATGAAAGGAAGTTCAACATTTTTTTCTACAATAACTTGATTTTACTATTTCATTATTTCATGAGTACAAGAATAAATTTTGGCAAAATGCTTGTATAGAAAAATGTAGAAACAAAACATAATTATCACTTTTGGAGAGCTCTCCCTCCATTAAACAAGGTACAGTCCAGTCCAGAGTTAGTTGATATCCCAAGAGAATATTTGATTCCAACTCTTTCTCTCTTCGCTCTCAACTTGATTTTCATCCCCTTGTTAGTGGGGGATAGGGACACAAATATTTCTTCGAGATGTTTGCAAAGGAAGGGGAATCATAAGTTTTAGGGGAGTGCATGGTGGGATGGTCATTCTTCCATCCATATTTGTATATTACTCATCATCCATTAATTTCTCACCTTCCTCCTTTTCTTCCTCTGAATCTTATTCTTCTACTTTCGATTCCTTTTCCAAAAGAGTTGTCATTCTTGCCAAAAATCGGGTTCCTTGTGTGGTTTTTGGTATTGTATTCTCTAGTTCCACTTGGATCTTAGAAGATGATCCAGCATTAGAATTTAAATGAGTCTTTGGTGGATTTGTCTCAACCCTTTCCTCTTATGTTTCCTCTAGATCTTCAATAACTTCAAATCTATTGTTGGAGGGGATGGAGAGGCCACACTAGGGTATTTTTATGGTTTTTGGACCCTTGTACTATTGCTTCTTATTCCTTCTAGATACTTGTTTAAAAGGTTCCTACTCATTTGTATTCAAATAATTTAGAGACTGCTTTGGAGGGGACTAAATTTCTTAGATTGTTGTGAAACTCTTTGCAAAGTGGCCATACTCGTATCAGGAATTGCATTTGAAGGGAGCATATTAACCTACCAAATATTCTGTGTGGGAACGTCGAATTCAAGTGAATGCATTGAGGTTCATCAAATATTACTCATCCAGCTGTCAAGCAAAGTGTTTGGTAGCCAAATCAAAGTATTAGTTAATAACCCATGTGTTAACAATCAAAACGATGGCACCCAAGTGCCCAAAACACTCGAAAGGATAATTCTAGTTGCCACATGAGCACCCGATGTAAACAAAAGAGGAAGTTTATGTGCAGTGAATGCTTGATATACTAATAATTTAGTTGGTGTAAGTTGAGAAAGGTTTAAAGGTTGTTATACACATTATTTGTATGATTTCTTACTTGCCCATATTTATTCATATGTAAATATTGATTCCCTTCATACTTTTTCTCTTGCTTGACATGGAGACAAAGGATCCTTGAGATGCTTCAATGGTTTCATCCAACATACATGTAATTTGTTGAAGAATTAGAAGAATGGTGTTTGATATGTTGTTGTTTGCGCCAATATTCATATTTATGGGTCTTGATGCATGAAAGAACACAAATAAAAACAAGTGGCAAAAGGATTCCTCAATTCTATGGATAAATGAACAACTAACACATATAGGTGTCGAGTTGTTCCACTTGTCTTTCTTCAATCAACATTCAATATATAGATCTTCTCCTCTAGGAAGAATTTAGGGCAAATCAGAATCAGCAATCAAGATCCACATTTTCAAACACAAGATTAGCAGTTGAACAATTCTAGGCAATGAATGTTTGTTACAGATTTTAGGGAATTAATTTAGCATAAAAACCTCATCAAGATCAACCTCCATATTTCCAGGACAACAATCGAATCATTTTCAAAATTGAAGGTGAAAGGTATGAAAACAATGAATACACATGTGGCAGAGCATGTTTTGGGCCTAAATATCATATTTTGATCAAATTGCATTCTAGTTTTATTTTCAAATCCAAATGGTCAAAGATTGTTTGATCATCTCCAAATTTTTTGTGATAGAATGAGGATTCATTTTAGTTTTAGTTTTATTCTTAACAATTTATAGGGGCTATAAATCTATCATTGGTAATTGTAATTAAACAGATACAGCTTCCTCTTGGAGGAAAGCAGGGGTTTGAATGGCCAGATTGGGAGATCGGAAAATTGTAGTAAGGAGAGCTTCATTCCTATAGCATCTCATACTCAGGAATTCAAACATTTTTTATGGTTAGATCCTGTATTTATGTACTTTTGTTTTGTCTTATTTGAATGTAATGAGTATTCCTACGATGCATTGATGTTCACATGGAGTCAACTATGATTACAGTGAAGAGTTTGTTGTTAATTACCTGTCTTTGCAAATTGTATTCAGATATATGTTTCAGGTTTTAAATAATATTTGGAACTTGGAAATCTTCTACATACAAGTGAACAGATTGTTCACTTGTGTTTCATGTAGAAGAATGAATTTTCTTTTTGGTTCTGAAGACAAAATGTCTAGCTTGGGGATGGATTTTTCCTTTTTAGTAAACATTGAAGAGTTTCAATGGACACTTCTCACCAGTTAGTTTCAAGAATCAAATCATAGAAATGAAAGCCTCCTCCATAGGAATTGAATTTGTGTCCATACTAAGGACATCAATGAAGTCTTTGACCTCAAATTCTTCAATGTGTTTCATAAAAACACCAAAGCAAGTATCCTATATCAACCAAGGAAGCTTTGTATATAACAGTAGTGATTACAAGCTACAAATCTATCAGCAATGACGGTGTTTTTTTGTAGGCTACGACTAAGGTAAACCCTATTTATTGTAGGGTGTGATGCTCCAACTCCACATACCAACAATTTGGTTCCGACTCATTTTTTTTAAAACTTTAAAAATCAAATAACATAACATAAATAACTAAAGCTTTTATCTATTATGTTTCTCCTCAATTTTCTAGAAACGTTCATATTACTTATTTTTATATTAAATATTTGTAAACTAAGGATAAAATCTGACATTAAGCATCATATAAATGAGGAAGCTAAAATCATTGAAAAATACAAATAAAATATTGAAACTTGGGATTTAATCCTAAATCTTTATATTATAAAAAAATTCTACTTTAATTATTTTAAATTAATTGTTGACCAAAACATTTCAAGTTAACCCTTGATTGATTATAAAAACATACAATGCATCAATTAGTTTATAAAGTTGAACCCAAAACCATAAATCAAAAGTAGAATAAACATGAAGTCAAACTACTAAATAAATGAATAAACACTTAAAATTACATTAAATGAACAACTTTTTTTTGTTTTTTATTATAAAATTAAAATATCAAATAAACAATAACAAAATCAACAATAAATAAAATTAGAAACTTATTTTATAAAACTTTTAAATCACATTATTGAACATCTATAAAATGAGAGCATCTCAATGTCTTATTATTTAGAATAAAAGCATTTAGAATAGTTGAGTATCAATTTATCTAACGTAACAAATAGTTTGTCTTATTATTTATAACAACCAAAGCATTTGGATGATATAATAGTTGAGTATCCATTTATTTAACCTAACCAATATAGTTCATGGAGTTGACATAATCAAAAAAATTTAATGTAATTGTGTTAAATTAATTGTTCACCAAAACAATTTAAGATATAGTTCATGGAGTTGACACAATCAAAATTTTCTAATTTAATTGTTTTAAATTAATTGTTCACTAAAACATTTCAAATTTATCTTTATTCTATTATAAAAACATACAATGCATCACTACTAAATAAATGAATAAACATTTAAAATTACATTAAATGAACAATTTTTTTTGTTTTTTATTATAAAATTAAAATAGAAAACAAACAATAACAAAATTATTAATAAATAAAATTAAAAACTTATTTTATAAAACTCGTGAATATTTAACATCCAAGAGAAAAACAATCCAAACTTTTGTAATAAAACCCATAAACTTTAACATCTAAAAGAAAAACAATCCAAACTTTTGTAAGAAAACCCATAAACATAAAATGAGAAAAGTTCAATTTCTTATTATTTAATATCAAACATTTGGATGATATAATTTAGATGATATAATAGTTGAGTATCCATTTATCTAATCTAATCAATATATTTTTATAGTTTATGGAGTTGATATAATCAACTTTGATTATTCTCTTTATAATTCATGGAGTTGACACAATCAACTTTGATCATTAAATTTTAGTCAACTAATAAATTTAATCGTGTTAAAATTGATAAAAAAAATTTAAAAAAATAAAATAAAATAAAAATACAAAATTTTGTTAGAAAAATGTGACATTCATTTAAAAAAAAATGAAATTATGTTCACACATAACATTTTTATTATTAAAAAACTACATGTTATAGAATTAAATGAAATTTGATATTGTTATACATTTTTATCATTAAAAACCTACATATTGTAAAATTAAATAAAATTTGATATTGTTATACATGACATGTAAATTAATTATTACTTAACTTAATTTCTCCATAGACATGTAGAAAAGTTAGGATCAAATGCATGTTTTAGGTGAGTTGACACAATAATATAATAATATTTTAAGTTGCATTGTTTTTCTTTAAAATAATTTCATTTCATATAAAATTATATATCTCAGATGCTTTCAGCATTTTTAAAAAATAGTCTATGATGCTTTGAGCATTTTTAAAAAATAGTCTCTTTACTGTGAATTATAAAAGTGTTAAAAAAGAATTTTTCAACTATTTATAAAATTGTTTTTTTTGTTTTAAAAAAAAAACTTTATAGTGATGAAAAAATAAAATAGTATATTAGTTTTTAGTTCTGTTTATATTGTCCACTTTATATAACTATATCCAAAAAAAACTAAGATATCATAAAAGAAATATAAGCATTGTTCACCTTATATAACTATATCCAAAAAAAAAACTAAAATATCATAAAAGAAATATAAGCATAACTCTTTATATCTAGGAATCGTGTAAATATTTTGTGAGTTGATCAACTTGCTTCTCCACAACTAACCATAAACCTTTGTAAAGACCAATGTCTTCTTTTGATAAGTTATCAACAACCATCTTCTTTTTTCAAAAAATGTGTTCAAAAAACTTCCCTAGAAGCCCCAAACCTCATTGAAAATTGGTTGTAAAGTAAAATTTCTAAGTGCAAATTATTTCCTCACCCAATTTATAACTAAGAAAGAATCATCAAAAACATGTAAATGTGTCACACCATGTTCCAAATCCAAAACTAAAACAAATTTTAAGGCCATGAGAAAAAATATTTGAGGCATATCCTAGCCCAACCTTAAACTTCGAAAAATCAAAATCCAAGAGATGTAAAACCCCTCTTTCACCTCCCCTAGGAGGATATTATATTAAAGTATTCCCCTTGTTCTGCTTCTATCAATATCTTCTACCATAACCTATCTCAATACCTTGTATGATTACCTCTAAAAGAAAGAATTAATAATATTTAGTTCTTGAATAGCTCATTGCAAGGGGAACGTGTCCCTGTCATCAAATAGTTTTTCATTTCTATCTAACCATGCTCCCCAAGCTACAATAAATGGAAGAACTCTAAAATTATTTGTATCATCATTCAGACATAAATTTTTAAAACCCTTTTCTATAGAATTTCCATACCAAACATTTTTTAGACATGTAAGTGGGCTTAATGGTTAAGAACATGTATTTCTTCCTAAAAAATCAGAAGTTCAAATCCAAAGAAAAATAAAGGAATCTCATACACCAGTTTGATGAGGACCATAACCTTAAAAATAAACTATTATTATTATTATACCTTCAACTTCCAAACATGTTTGGCAAAGGTACGAGCCATAATTAAATGGTGATTTGTTTCCTCGCTTTCCTTGAAAATAACACCAACTAGAGCTAGAGGCTTCGATGAAAATAACACCAACTAGAGCTAGAGGCTTCGAGCACTGTGGGAGTCGTATAATTCTGTAAACATCCGTAGAGAATATTTATTTTCCACTTATCTGAAATTTCTTGCTTGTCATGAAATCTCCCTTGCGTTGATAATCTGTACATCATGCACAGAAAATTGGGATTCAGTCCTTCAAAACATAAATTGAAAGGAAGCA
>JASDQU011027381.1:5624-20626 GCA_032191745.1 Picea mariana | reverse complement strand
AACCACAATTTTATTAACCTTAGCGCCTCTTCTCTTTCCTTATTCTTTTACATCGAACCTCTACCTTATCATACGACCGGTGGTACATCAATACTATTCATGGTATATGCGCTATCGAGGAGTGGTTTTACTCCTAGTTTCTTTTTGTGTGCTTTTCCTTTAGTAACTACCACGTTTTGGTGGGGTTCAACAATACCACCACACATGTAAGTCATTTTGTTCTAATCCCTGTGATACTTCTAATGTGCTATCATTCTCCCTCGTTGATCTGTCTTCTTGACAAATGGATATATCTTCACATCCTCGCAACCCTGTTGCTTCCTTATTGCCTTCAATTTGTGTTTATAGATGATATTGAATTAATCACTGGTTGAAATGAACGGTTCTCGTTCACTCTAGTACTTCGATGATTCATGACTTCAGGATTGCGGGTTACTAGAAATCTGAAGTAGTTCAATTCCTCCAGAGGTTTACCTACCGCATAAGTCATAAAATGACAGTGACCGCTTGCTTTCAGTTAACACCTCATGCTTACTCTATTCTTCCACTATGCTTGATCAACGATTGAGAATGCTCCTAAAATAGATAAAATATTAGCGTTACTTTGTGATTCATGCTTACTCTATCCTTCCACTATGCTTTATCAACGGTCGAGAATGATCTTGAAGTAGATCAATGGTTAGCGTTACTTCATGATTCACGCTTACTTTTTCCTTCCATTATGTTTAATCAATGGTCAAGAATGATCCCGAAGTAGATGAACAATTAGCGTTACTTCGTGATTCTGGCCTTCGACGATTAACTGATAAAAGAAACTTAGATATCCTCGAAGTTAGTAATCCCAGAGTGACGTGGCTTGGTGACATCACTGTTGACGTGGCACTGGCTGGGTGGCTGCCACATGTCACTTTGATTCATGACTTTCATATACCAAATGTGCCAACTAAACCTTCACACTTTTCATCTATTGATTGGGCCACATGTCATATTTGTCTTACTATGTGTCTCGTCCTAGCTCAAAAGGAATATTCTTTGATTCTTTGTCTTTGGAGGGATACCACTTCCACATTCTTCAACTCTCCGAATGGATGGTATCGAATGGAATATTCTTTTTCGATACTCTGATTTCATAGTTTTATAACAACTCTTCTCCACTGGACTCTGAACACTTTCCTCCAAACACCAATCAATAGTCTCCACGTGTTATGGCTTTTCTGGACATCAAATAAAGGGTATCAATGAGGAATACTCTGTTTCGATACTCCAATTTCATAGTGTTAAAACAACTCTTTTCCACTGGAATCTAAATACCTTCCTCCGAACATAAATTAATAGTTGTTACGTGTTACTTCCAAATTCACCAATCAGGATCACCCCTAGTTAATATCCACTGTTGGTATAGTCTTTCCTTAGACCTACTTTGTATTTATCTAATGCAATCTTTCTCTATCCAAATAACCCACAAACTGTTGATTTAACTTACTATCGATCGATCATTATTTTCTTTGAGATTTTGTGCCTTTGGCCCTACTTATCCTATTTTTCCACTTGGTTCTATCTGACGATCAGGATAAATGCCAAAATGATCCAATGGTTGCGATTAATCCTAGAATTTGAATGGATGATTAGGATTCCATGAACCTTCACAAGGAATTCTTATTTTTAGGCTCTGGCTTCTGCGCGATCTGACGGTCTAGGATTGTCCTGAGAACTACATCAACAAACATGATTCTTCCTTGATTCTTTTGGAGTTTACTGTGGGGATTTGAATCCCAATAACACTCTTGCAATGCACTCTTCCTTGATCCTTTCCAAAGGCCTTAAAATTGCATGCTATGATATTATGTGTGTATTCTTTCTAGAATCTCCTCGCTATCTCTCCTGATCTTTAGGAACATAGGATCACTATTGATCCTATCATGATCAACAATGATCACAAATTTCTTTTGCCCAAGGTGATCTTCCTCTTCCCCAAGGTGATATTCCTTTTTATCTAATTACTATACATGTTTGACTAATGTTTCCATCAATTAAAACACACAATCAATAATTCCAACAATCTCCCCCTTTCACAATTGAGGGAAACATATGTGTAAAACAAATACTTTTGCTCCCCCTATCACGGATCTTATTTTCAAGTATGTGTAAAACAAATACTGATACCAAATTTGTTTTACTATTTACTTCTTTTCTTCTTTTACATCAATGATAAAGAGTTAAACTTTTACTTCTTTTCTCCCCTTATGAATGTTCCAACTGTTATCTCAATCTCTTATGATTTTGTGTTCAAATAAGTAGTCTTATTGATACCAATTTTGTTTTGTAGTGATCAAGTCCTTTAAACCTAATCCAATGACTTCCTCATTTGATGACCAAATTAAATACTACCCATGATTTTTTATTGTTTCATAGGGTTTTACTGTCTTCTCCTTTGTCATAAAGGATAAGGGTGTGAATCTTACTTATCTTTTTGATCTGTTTCTTCTTCTTCTTGATTATATTCTGATTTTTGCAAGAAAACCAATTGAAACCAATTGATACCAATTGATCATATACAATGATACCAAATGAACATTACCAATTGATCATTTTCCCTTTATAATCAATTGTTAAAATATGTTACCACTTTTAGTTTTTTTATTCCAAGAGATCTTTACTATTATTTGATATCATTAATAACTTTTCTCTGTTCATACTATGTATTTATATAATGTAGGAGCATTGTGCCACCTCATCACGTGCCAGCTGGTTAGCACGTTGGTGCACATTCAAAGGAGGGGAGAGGCATCATCCTCTCGTTTTTCCCTCGAAATTTAAATTGTAATCAAGGCAATTGAATGTTGTCAGGTTGGAAGAGCCAAGTTGTGCTTTCACACAAGTTGTAGACGAGGTCTCCTTAAGTGGCTGACGGTAGGAGGGATCTAGACCTGATTTGGGCTAGATTTTCACTCATTTTAATCTGCCTCATTAGTCAGGCATTTTAAATGGTGATTAGACACCACTAGTGTAGCTTGGAGGGAAATCTCGTCGAGCCCCTCTTGTATAAATGTTTGTATTTTATGCCCAATAGAGGCTGCTGGAAATTAGTTGAAAACCATTGTAAGCCAAGAGGAGAATTTAGAGTCGAGACTCAGTTGCAGTCCGGAATCCCAAACTGTAGATTGACATTCTTTTGTTAATATGAAAGGAACATATTGCATTGTTTGCCATTTTCCTGTGTGATGGATGTATTTTATGTTTATTGGTGTGTTTATGTTGTAGATGTGTGTGTTAGAGTTCATTTGCAGGGATAGAGATAGAATCCTCTATATGTGAGTCTGTTGAATTAATTATGGGTTCTTTAGGCTAAGTGAAAAGAGTGCGCGACAGAGAGATGAAACTCTATGAGCCAATACAAGGAGTGTGTGTTTGAACTCTTTTGTGTCAGAGGAGAACGTGCCAAAAGGGCACACCAAAATAGTCCACATACTCAGAGGAGAACTTCATGGTTACTGAATTCCTTGGGGGTAAGTCTGCGTAGGAGGAAGAATAACACAAAGTTGTTGAATACTCTGTGAGAATATGTTAGGAGGGCATTGAGTAGGTGCGAATGTGCATAGAACCAAAACATGCTGGAGTGTTGGAGACACTGAGAAAAACCACAGAGTTGTTGAATACTTTGAGGGAAGAAAGATCTGCAAGTGTGCATTGAGCGGGAGATAGGAGGAAACCTGAAGGATTTCAGGAATCCAGAAGGAAGAACTGTGCAAGGAGTGCACCAGGCCAACACTTAGATAAGTGTTGTGAGAAGCCGTCTGAAGGAAAAATCGAGCACAAGGAGTGCGTCAAGGAAAAAGGGACTTCATCTTACAAGATCTGGAGAAAAGAGAATTGAGTTTCCAGGAGGGCACAAGAACCAGAAGGTTTGTAGAAGGACACAGAAGGGATGATAACTTTCAAGTTTTGAGTAAGGAAATTTCAAATGGATTAGCACAGTCGTGCACAGAGTTCTTGCAAGGAGTGCAGAAAGGCCAAGATAAGTTGAGGTATCGGACATCGAGAAAGTGATAAGTGTGCAAAAGGATCCAGGGCTTGAAGAAGTCCCTAAGACAAGAAGAATCGCTCATCGTCAGGAGAGGACAGGTGCTGAAAGATTAGGAAATATGGGAGATAGAGCTCTGGGAGATTCTCCAAAAGAAAAGAGAAATATTCACGAATTTGCAAACAACAGAGTGAATCCAAACCATTGGATTTGGAAGGGACCATTGGAAGAGATCCACACATTTAAGAGAAGTGGTACTTCGAAATAAATTAGAGGAAAGAAAATGTGAAGACTCCCAAAGGATGGAGTCTGAATAGATCATCACCATTGATCTAAAGGAGTGAGGAGGACCATTGATCCTCGCATCATTTGTGTTCACTGATTTAGAGTTCAGGGAGATAGTTGTTGGCTGTTGAGAAAAGGTTGAAGGTCGAAGTGTTTTTCGGGGTTTAGCCCTGGGACATAGCCCAGGGTCATATGATTAAAGGGGCCTAGCATAGAGAACTAGTGCCACTGTCAACTTTCTCCAAAAGGGACAAGAAGAGAGTCGCAGGGTGGTAGAGCTTGCACTTTGGGGAAAGAGGGACCTGTGAATTTTTCATTGGGTTCCAACAGGGAACTGAAGAGTCAATCCAACTCAAGTGATTGAACGATCCTATACCAGGAGGTCGAGCATCCCCCAGAGAAGTGAAGGAGAGGGGGGGGGGTCTGTGCCATAGTGGTATCAGATCCTTGGTTTTGTCTACAGATCATAGGAAAAAGAGTGGACAGAGGATATACTATGGTACCAACAGAGTGGTATGAGAGAAGACACAAAATTGATTTTTGTAGGCAAGACAGACAGAGTGTGATTCTCTGTGGAGACTATTGAAAGGTGTGCAACAGATGGTAAACATATAGGTGGGCTGTACGTGAAGAAAGATGGTTGTTGAGGGCCATAAGCACGGTCAAGGGAAAGACTGCCCGCAGAAGAGAAAAGAGGATATGAACAATGAGCTCAGTGAAATCTGAGAAGATATGGAGAAGCTAGCATTTAAGATGCAGTATGAGGCAAAGGTACGCTAGAGATATGAGTGGACTTTGAAGAGGAAATTTGAGTGGCCCGTTCTAAATTTGTTGACCAAAAGGTAGCAACATGTGTTAAAAAAGTGGTTGAGGCATGTTGAAAACCTCAATGGCGAGGGAAAGAGATCTAGAATAGGTCTCATAGATTTCCAGGTGGGCAATGAGAAGGGATTAGTTGATCTCATAAACTGCTAGGAGGGCAGAGGGGACATCCCAATTTTCCAGGTGGGCAGGGGAGAAGAAATGAGCTTAGCTATGAGTTCATGTAAGCCAGGGATGTTGAAATATGAAAAGGAGGTGGAAGAAATGCCTCACCCATATGAATATTCATGTGGAATTGCAAGCCGCATGAATGAAGATGATGAGAATTTAAATACTTCCATCATCGAGGAGGAAGATCAGAGGAGTGTTATGATCATTGGAGGAATCGAGATATTCCTGCCAAGCCATCTAGGAGAGGCTAGCATATGTGTTGCAGATGCAACAGTAGAAGGACAACAAGCAAATACTATCATGGAGGAGAAGGAGAAAATATTGAAGTCTTCCCCAAGAGAAAAAGAGGAGCACATAGTTGATTCGCTCATTGAGTGGGAAATGGATTTGAAGATGTTGGATTATTGGTTGGACAGTCTGAAACCAGAAGGTGGAAGCTGGGAAATAACCATGCCATATGAAATGAACTAGCATGAGGAGTAGCTGGAGGAGGCTAGATTCAAACCAACGCAAGAGGAACTGACAGAGGTTAGTCTGTCGGAGGAGATAGCTGAGCAACAACTCAGTGAGGAGCCTGCAGAGTTGGAGTCTGCAACAGAGTGGTTGGTAAATTCCACAGGAGATGAAAGAAACATGGGAGATCATAATGATATGCCCTTAGAACCCCATGAGGAGTTGCAGCTGAGCAGACTTCATGAGAAAGGAAAGTTGGGAGAGCAGTTGGAAAAATTCACAGAGTAGATAAGGGAGTTGATGGTGAAGTCGACAGAAGAAGCTGTCAACAAGGAGAAGCTAGATAGAGAGGAACATGCATGAGCCGCAGGGAAGATGCAATAGAAGCAACAGTAGTAGCAAAGCAGAGGAGCAGGAGGACAACTCCAGGATAAATTTTGGGATCCAAGAGGATTTCAACAGAACTAGGGAGCTCATGAGCAGAAGCTCATGAATTTTTCATAGTAGTAGAGTATGATGTAGGAGCATCAATCCACCTTAGCATGCACCAGTTGGTTAGCACATTGGTGCACATTCAAAGGAGGGGAGAGGCGTCATCCTCTCATTTTCCCCTCGAAATTTAAATTGTAATCAAGGCAATTGAATATTGTCAGGCTGGAAGAGCCAAATTGTGCTTTCTCACAAGTTGTAGATAAGGTCGCCTTAAGTGGTTGATGGTAGGATGGATCTGGACCTGATTCAGGCTATATTTCCACTCATTGTAATCTACCTCATTAGTAAAGCATTTTAAATGGTGATTAGACACCACTAGTGTAGCTTGGAGGGAAAGCTCGTCGAGCCCCTTTTGTATGAATGTTTGTATTGTATGCCCAGTAGAGGCTGCTGGAAATAAATTGAAAACCATTGTAAGCCAAGAGGAGAATTGAGAGCCGAGACTCAGTTGCAGTCCAGACTCCCAAACTGTAAATTGACATTTTGTCATTAATATGAAAGGAACAAATTTCATTGTTTTCCATTTTCCTATGTTATGAATGTTATTGATGGATGTCTTTTATGTTTATTGGTGTGTTTATGCTGTAGATGTGTGTGTTAGAGTTCATCTGCAGGGATAGAGATAGAATCCTATATTTGTGAGTCTATTGAATTAGTTCTGGGTTCTTTAGGCTAAGTGAAAGGAGTGTGCGACATAGAGTTGAAACTATGTGAGCCACACAAGGAGTGCGTGTATGAAATATTTCGAGTCAGAGGAGAACGTGCCAGAAGGGCACACTAGAATAGTCCACATACTCAAAGGAGAACTTCAAGGTTACTGAACGCCTTGGGGGTAATTCTGTGTAGGAGGAAGCATAGCACAGAGTTGTTGAATACTCTATTAGACTCTTCCAGGAGTGCATTGAGTAGGTGTGAATGTGCACAAAACCAACACACGCTGGAGTGTTGGAGACACTAAGAAAAAACCACAGATTTGCTGGATACTATGAGACAAGAAATCTCTGCAAGTGTGCATTAAGCGGGAGATAGGAGGAAACCTGAAGGATTTCAGGAATCCATAAGGAAGACTTGTGCAAGGAGTGCACCAGGACAACACTTAGATAAGTTTTGTGAGAATCTGTTTGAAGTCCAAATCGAGTGCAAGGAGTGCATCAAGGACAAAGGGAATTTGTCTTACAAGCTCGGGAGAAAACATCATCGAGTTTCCAGGAGGGAACCAAAACCAGAAGGTTCATATAAGGACATAGAAGGGATGAGAACCTTCAAGGTTTGAGCAAGAAAATCTCAAAGGGATTAGTGCAATCGCACACAGAGTTCCTGCAAGGAGTGCAGAAAGGCCAAGAGAAGTTGAGGTCTCGGACAACGAGAAAGTGCTAAGTGTGCACAAGGAGCCAGGACTTGCCAAAGTCTCAAAGTCAAGTGGAGTCGCTCATCGTCAGGAGAGGAAAGGTGGAGAAATAGTAGGAAATCTGAGAGATAAGGATCTGGGAGATTATCCAAAATCAAAGAGAAATCTTCATGAAGTCCCGAAGAGCAAAGTGAATCCATACCATTGGATCTGGAAGGGACACATGGAAAATATCCATGCATTTTGGAGAAGTGGTACTCCAAAATAAATCATAGGAGAGAAAGTGTGAAGACTCCCAAAGTCTGGAGTCCAAATAGATCACCACCATTGATCTAAAGGAGTGACGAGTACCATTGATCCTCGCATCATTTGTGTTCGCTGATTCCGAGTTCGGGGAGATAGGAGTTGGTTTTTGAGAAGAGGCCAAAGCCTAAAGCCTGAAGCACCTTTCAGGGTTTAGCCCCGGGAGATAGCCCGAGGTTATATGATTAAAGGGGCCTAGCACAAAAAACTAGTTCCACTGTCAACTTTCTCCAAAAGGGCCAAGAAGAGATCCACGGGGTGGTAGAGCCTGCACTTTGGGGAAAGAGGGACCTGTGAATTTTTCATTGGGTTCTAGCAGAGAACCGAAGAGCAAGAATGATTTTAGGGGCTAAATTTTGCTCATGGGCTAATTTTCCATGGTTTTTCCAAAAACGAGATTCGCTATTTTAAAAATGATTTGCCCAAATTCTATAGGATAAAATTATTTTACCTTAAAAATCGCCAAAATTTTATAAAAACTATATAAAATACTTAGATATTTGAATATTTCTTTAAAAATATCGCCAAACATTTATAGTTGACATATGGAGGATCAGTAATATTCACCAAGTTTTCTACATTTTAAATTAAATTTCCATCCTTAAAATCATCCCTGCCGAAGAGTTGATTTGACTTAAGCGATTGAACGATCCTAGACCGGGAGGTCGAGAAACCCCCTGAGAAGTGAAGGAGAGGGGGGCGGGGGGTCTGCACCATTATATATTTTGAACTCTTTTGTTTCTTTATTATTTATATATTATTTGTTTTATTCATCACACAATTCTACAGACTAATTTTCTTTTGAGAGTTCATCATCATCATCGCTATTTTGTGCACCAAAAGTTTCTTCATCTTCTTCTTTTTACATTTTTCTTTCATTAGCTAATGGACTATTTATCTGCATGATATCAAAATAATCTACTATTGTGTCATATTATTCTTTAGGAATTATCCTTTCTTGAGATTGATCCATTTCATATTCAAATCTATGAACTTCACATTCCTTATTAGGAACTTCACCCATCATTTTCTTGTTATCAATTTCTTCATTTTCAGGTGCCAGATCATCTTTCTTTCTTTCTATTTCAGAATTTTTTCTCCATATCTTTTCATGAGATGTTTTGTTTGTTGGATCTTTCTTTTCTAAATTTGTCCTTTGAGATTTGTCATCTCTTCTTTTCTTCCAAACTTCATTATTTTTTCTTTCTGACTTGTATGAATTATTTCTCATGGATTGACTTCTTGATTTTTTGCATTTTTGGGTTTTGTTGCCAAAGCTATCATAATTGTAGAATCTTATGGTATGAAAAAAATTTGTTGTGTGCCCAACATAATTGCCTCTCATTAAGTTATTGGACCTTCCTAAATTTTTCTTTTCAGGACTCTTGCACTCCAAATCTTTGTGACCAAAGTTATGACAAGAAAATCAATAATCATTGAAGGTGTTTCCATACTTGAGTCTATTGTGACATGAGAAGTCTGCCTTCTAATATGTTTCTTGTTTTTGACTTTTATAGCTTCCTTCCTTGAAAAAGTTCATGGTTTGTTTTTGGTTTGTGACTCTACCTTTTTGCTTTGAGGAGTATGATCCTTTATCATTTTTTGAATGGTGCTCCATTTGCAACCTTCTTCTTTCTTATTGTATCCAAGACCAATTTTGTCATCAATTGGTCTTTAACTATTCCAGATCCTATCTAGGATAACTGAGCTATTTTGGAATTTGACAGTTTCTTTTGTCTTTTCATTCTTCTTTTTGAGGTTGATAACTTCCAATTCCAACATGTGACATGTTTCTTCATTTTTAGTCAACTGGATCTTCAAGGCTTATTCAATTTTCTTAGCTTCTTCAAGTTGAGTCTTTAAACTGATGATTATTTCTTCTATCTCATCCAAGAATTCTGTGCATTTATTAGTTTTGTCATATTTTTTCAAATCTTTTGTTTCTTTTGTTAGATTAGTATACTCATTCTTCAATCATTTGATTTATTCCTTGTTTTCTAGCTGAATCCTTTTGAGGTTGATACTAACATCCCGCTCTTGTGTGCACTGAGTGAACTTATTCTTTGAGGACACTTGCTTGCAAGTGATCTGAGTTATTATATTATTGGTCGCTTCGATTATGATTATGAGATATGATGAATTTGATTATATGTTATTTTGGTGTATCTACATAGAAAGGTGTTATTGACTGGGTTCTCCTGAGTGTGCAGGATTTTGGACATTGAGGATGCAGAGGCATCGATGATACCCCTTGGACTCCAGATCGAGTAAGGGAGTGGACTGTTGGGTTTGAATGTTGTTGATGTGACATATCTACATATGATTAGGTTATCATGATTGATTATTATTGCTGACATGATTCGTTGATGGATGCAGGCTGACAATAGCTTGCTGACTAGACTCACATGTGGATTAGAGGGGTCACGCAAGACAACCATAGATATTGAGGGAGAGGTGTGGCAGTAGCCTTGCCACAACCTACTAGCACTCCCTCCATGGCTCGGACTGTAGGTTAATGATTACCTAGTTTGAGAAGACCCACGATGCCGTGAGGGAAGACTGTGATAGTCACTCACAATGATTCTAAGGGGTGTGTAATAAGGCATGGGACTTATTCCTTATAGGCCCTTAGTCTCCCACAAGATCACCTAGCAGAGTATTGACTCCAGGGGTTTGACATCTACCAAATTCAGTCAAGAGGCGAGTGACACCCTTGGAGCACATAGTGCGTCCTGAAGGGAATGTCGCGCAAGGAAAACAGAAAGAGGCTAGTGGCATCCTTGGAGCACGTAGTATGTCCTAAAGGGAACATCATGCAAGGAAAATGAAAAGAGGTGAGTGGCACCCTTGGATCATGTAGTGCGTCCTGAAGGGAACATCGCGATTTTAATGGGTAAGTGAATAAACCTAGTTGGCCTTAAAATGAAAGATGTGATAAGTAAAGTTTACAAAACAAATTACCAAAAAGAAAATGTCACCTAGCTGAGTGAAATTAAAACCTAGGTCTAAGTAGAACATGTGGTCAAAAATAATAATAATAATAAATAAACGTGTAACAAGAAGGGGGGCAAACAAATTCAAACTTATTTATTAAAGTCAAAATTTTAATGGAGGATTAAATTTTTAAAAAGGGGTAATGGTTGTTTTTTTTATTTTTTATCTACACTTGCTAATTTAATTTTTAATTAAAAAGGAAAAAGGGTAGATGGTTGTTTTATATACACTTGATAAATTAATTTTTAATTAAAAAGGACAAAGGGTAAATGGTTGTTGTATCTACACTTGCTAAATTGATTTTTAGTTAAAAAGGAAAAGGGGGAAACTTAAAAAAAATGAAGCTTAAAGAAAAGGGGAATGTAAAGAAAAAGACTGAATATCTAACTTAGTAAGGAATATTGCCTTTGGAACTTTCTAATTATGAACTCAACTATGAATTAAGTAAGGTGTAAGTCATTTAATATTTGTAAAGGAATATTGTGACACTGAGGAGCGGTTTTAGGAATGATTTTAGGTGGGTGAGGGAAATAGGAATATTTAATTAATTAATAAAATTGATTTTCTGGTGCAACTAGGGGATGGGTGAAATGTGTACGGGTGAGGTTTTTTGAAATTAATTAAATGGACAAGGAATTTAATGAGAATTTGGGAAACTAATTACTTAAAAACTCTATAAAAAGGATGGAGGCAGAGGAGTACGGATCTCATCGTTTTACATAACATTACGCTACAGAAATTTTACCTTGACTGATTTTTCTCTTGTGGGAGTTGGGATACCTAGCTTGGGTAACGAGTGGTAGATCGACCTTGCGAGACAATCTGGGTGCTAGAATTCTCTGATATTGTGTGAGTGGCCCCTTTTTCACTCGGGGGGCTCAGGGGGAAGAAGAGCACCCCTAGCGTTGTATGGGAGGTACCGGTGAGGTCACATCGGTTGGAAAGCGGGAGCTAGACGGAGCATGCGTGAGACAACAAATTCAGAGTATTCTCATTTGGATAAGGTACACATGTTAAAGTTGTTACTTGCAATAAAATTTAATTTACACATGTTATTTTTCTATTCTCGGTTGAATATTTCATTACCATGAGATTTATTGCACTTGCTTTCCTACGGTATTTGTAATCCCCTTGCTCGCTATATTCTAAATTGATTTCCCATGGCGAACCCAACCTTTGATTGAAATGACTTCTCTGCGTTTGTTTTATTGTTTAATATGAAGAAGAATTATGTTTTTATCTTCTGTCCCTATTCCTTAAGTTATTAGTCTGTGCCTAAGCAGTCGTCCAGGAGCCGAATCGACGGTCGTCACTCCGGTGTTTAAATACCTATAGATTCAAATGCCCTTCTTTCCTGTGCATGGATAATAAGTGAAGGATAAATTCTGCCTAGTAATCTATCCCTTACTTATCTCTGTGTTTCTCTCTTATGATTAATCCTTGATCTTTGCGCCTTCTTGTGAATGATTATCCTTATGTTTTTTATTGATTCATTGCTGAATGATTAGCCTTTGCACCTTATTGTGATTGAGTATCTCTGCGCTTTTGTTTGATTCATATTTGATCGATTAGTCTATGCGTTTTCTTGTGGATGATTATCTCTGCAATTCATCTTCGATCATCTTGTCTCCTTGCCAATTATTCATCGAATTTATGCACAGTTTGTATTCCACAATTTTATTGGTTTAAAGAACAAGCCTTTACTCCACGATTTAACCAATGCTTTGATTGGAAAAAACTATGCATTTTTAGTGATAATCCCAACGCCTTGATTGGAAAAATCTTTTCGTTTTCTTAATGATACACCCCGACGCTTTGATTGGTAGAATCTTTGCATCCTAGTCAAAATGTTACTCTGCGATTCTCTTTTATATACAACATTCGCCCTAAGAATTTTGTGGCACACTACATAGCATTCACCCTATGCATTTCGTGGCACTTGACACAACATTTCACACTAGAGTTTCTTGGCACATTACACAGAATTTGCACCAAGATTTATGGCGATTTTACCTCTGTGATTTCATATATATTTATGACAACGTTATCAGTTATTTGTCTCTGCAATTCCATGTATTTAAATGACAACAACATTAGTTATTAACTCTATGATTCATATATATTTAAGGGACATCATTAACATTTACTTACTCTATGATTTCATCTGTATTTATGCCAGCATTATCATTTATTTACTTTGTGTTTTAATACCTTGACAACATTTTTAATATACTTGACAACAATTTAATGGATATTATGGTGTAGCAATTTATTGTACTTAATGGATAGATATTGTATACGATTTTAATGTTCAAAACTGATTTAATATTCAGAACGATTTTATGGTTGATAGCATCTTGGACAACGATATTTATTTAGCAAAAAGTAATGGTTATTTGCACAATGAACTTAGCATTTAATGGACCGCGATATCTTGTATTTTTATAGACAACGATTGTATTCAGACTGCGTTTTTACTGTGTAATGTATACGTTTTCACTTGTGTAATGGTTGTTTTTTTAATGTGTTGTGGTTGCATTTTTGGTGATTGTGTAATTGTTGTGGTGGTAATGGTGGTGTGGTATGTTGTGTATGACTGCATTTCAACATTGGTTGTTGTGAATGACAACGTGTTTAAGATTTGTTATATGACAATGTTTTATAATGGCGTTGTTTATTATTTTATAAGACAACGTGTTTATTATTGTTTATATGACAACGTTTTTATCATTTGTTGATTAGTTACACAACGATATTGATGGATCATAGTTTTACATTGATAGTTATGCATAGTTATACATTGTTATTTATAGTTATAGATATTTACACAACATTATACATTGATAGTTATAGTTATGGTTATTTACCCAACAATATCATTATAATTATTAATAGTTTATCAACAAAATTATCCAGAGACTTGTTAATATAGACAACAATAATATAGATGGCAACAATATAGTGATATATTAGACAACAATAATATAGCCAACAATGTCGAATATTTAATAGACATCGTAGTTCATTTATATTATGTTAAGTAGTTCAAATATTAATAATCAAAATAGTTCACTTTTTATTGTTAAGTAGTTCACTTATATTAATAGGCAACATTTATTTGTTGACAACGTATATTGATCATGTTAAGTGAATAGTAGTTCTCTTTTCAATGCAAAAACAAGTAGTGATTCCATAAATGGTAAAGACAAATAAGTTTAAGGAATGTATGACTTATGTGGATTCAGGGAATTAATGTGAGGAATGATGGGTTAAATATTAGATTTCTTTTGTGCCATTAACCATGTCGATGTAGAATTGTTTCAGAATTTATTGTGATGTATGATTGATAGTAGTCAGATTTCCTTTGCGTTTTGTTGACTTGTCGATTGGGTGCTTGGGTAGTCTTCAGGTATTTGACAATTAATTCGGTCTCCTAGCGCGTTGGATTTTTATTGGGTTATTGGTCTAGATAGGTTATGTTGCGTTATGGTTATTGTCGTGCCTATCACCTTGTGATGGTATGATTCCTGATGAGGGGATCATTGCACACCCTGATGGATAGATGCAAATGATAACTTGACCCGAGTCTTGTGCTTCCCTATGTGGGCGTGGTTCATTGTAATTGATGTTAGTACTTGGTTCTGTAATGCTTGAATGCGTTTGTTTGGGTGCACCGTAGAATTTTTTAGTTACTAGTCATCTAAGTCGTTGTTGTTGGTTGCCTGATCTGTGTGCATTGTGTTCGTTGTCAAGTTGTGTTGATTAACTGTTTTCATCGTGGCTTACCTGCAAAGAAAAAACAAAAAAAATCTTTTGCATTGCGTTGCATGTAGTCGTAACAATAGGGGATTTACATATGCTATAAGAGCGGGTTCAACCTTGCGACCGTGGATCACCATGCTTTCCACTGCAGTAAACGCTTGAGTAATAACCTAGTGCTAATTAAAACTTTAATGTGTGCATGCGATGATCTTGATTAGAGGACACCACATAGGTTCGCACTATGGTGTCATGGAAGGAGGTGTGATGCCTCCAGAAGTGCCCACGCCCTCGAAGTCTAACCCCCAAGGGGAAGAACAAGTCCTTGGGATGGATTCGATTGTTTTAAGGGAT
>JASDQU011027379.1:0-15285 GCA_032191745.1 Picea mariana | reverse complement strand
TGGCTTACTAGTTCTTGTGGAACAGTAAGGTCACATTCTGTTTTTACTGAGAAATTGGCTGGTTCCTCAGCCTGTCCATTCATTGGTACTTTGACAATTTTATATCCTGCCTGAAAATAGATATTACCACATTTGTAGCACATGTTCTCTTCATTTTCCTTCATAACAGTTGCTTCCTGAGCTAATATTCCCAAATTTGAATTCCCTGAGTTCCTTTGTTGACCAACCTGCAAGTCCTTGGTTAGGGAATTTAACTATTCTTTGAGGTGGTCATTTTATTTTCTTAGTTCAACAATCTTGGCATTCTCAATACCTTATATCTTCTTTTCAATCTGAGCAAATAGTTGAGAAAGTGGTACATCATCATTATCCTCTCTAGTTTCTGTAACTGGTTCTTGTGTAACAATGACATCCAACATGACTGGTTCTTGTGTGAAAACCTCTTCCTGGTCAGTTGGTTCTTGTGTGATAGCCTCTTCCTGGTCAATTGGTTCTTGTGTGATAGCCTCTTCCTGGTCAACTGGTTCTTCTGTGATAGCTAATTTCTGGGAAGAGGCTGGTTCTTGTGTAACATCTTCGTTTTGAACAAATGAGGATAATGGGCGAAGAATGGGCACTGCTTTCTTTATATTTTTCCATCCAACTGTAGCTTCAACAAGTCTTGCCAACCTAGTTTTCCTTTTTGGTAAGGTAGATATAAAAACATAAGATCTCTTCTTAGATTCAAGAGAAGGAGGGTGCTCTTCGATAATCAAGCTAGAAGAAGTAGGGAGTTCTTCAACAACCATACAAGGAGGAAATTCTGGGATTCTGGGGTATGGTAATATCTGTACCTTGTCACCTGACAAATGATGTACATAATCATCAAGCAGAGCCGATGATTCTGGTGCAACTCATTGACATTCTGCCTGCAAGGATGAAATAATGTCTTGGAATTCCTTGCATAAGGTGAAACTAGGAATTCGTACCTCCATAAAATCAGTGAGCCTTTCACTTAGATTGGTATCATTGATATCAAAATCTGGAAGTGTCTGAGTATCAACAAGATTAGGACACTCTGTCGCAACAACTTTGTCGATATCTTTCTGAGATTTCCTTCTAGATTGACATTTTATTTTCTGAGGCAATTCAGTGGCATTGACAGTAGGGGTTTGAACAAATGTTGCAGCAATATAAGTATTCTGAGTTATTGTTGGCTCAACAGTAGAAGTAGTTGTCGTACTGTCAGTTATAATGGGGGCCTGAACATTTGAGGCAATTAACTTTTCTGAGCTAGTTCGCTTCCTCGGTAAAGTAGAAATAGGGGTAAGAATTTCCCTTTTCTTAGCTTTAGGAGTAGGAGCGAATTCTGTAACAACCTCTGTAGTAGCCAAGGACTGAGGCTCGTGAGGCTCAATCACATCTGTATGAATAGGGTTAAGCTGTGCTGGTTGAATATTGTCGAGGTGTTTTTGAGCTGTGTGAGAGGTGCTTCTGATTTTTCGTTTGGTATTCATAGTTATCTTATGGGGAATTACAATCGAGGTTTTAACTACTGGTGGAGTTGAGGATACGGGGGTTGACTATTTTGGGTTTGCTGTAACAACAAGTGTAGCAGTTGACTGGTCTAGGTTGGCTGTAATAGTAGGTGAAAAAATGGTCTGTTCAGGGTTGGCTATGGCAGCAGGGACAATAAATGGCACAAGCACTTCAGGTAATGGGTCGTGAGGGAGTCCCATTCCTCTATGAATCAACAAACCTATGAGTCTATGATTGGAAAGACAATTCATGGGGTGCTTGGATCGTTTTACGAACTGAGCCATATTATGCAAAGACTGAAGAATATGATAAGGCGTGTTGATTAATTTCTGATGTCTCAAATGGGATAGTATGATAAAGTCAAAAAAATAAACAACTTGGTATCATCCTTCGTAGGTAATGTTCCTTTTGATAAATTTGATGACTTTCCCCCAGGGTGCTGGTAAGGAATTGACATCAACACCGTGGCCCTTGGTCTGTACACACTCATCGTTCACGAGAAAATCCTGCTCTGCTTTGGGAAGATGTGCTTTTCTTCTAAACCACCTGTTTCCTGTTATGGGAAATATTGTAATGGCAACCACAAATTCCTCTGTCACTGGAATTCTCACCCTGTTCACTATTGAATACCCTTCTGTAAGGTTCTGGATGAACTCCAATACCTCTGCAGCTTCTTGAAATAAGGAATCCATCCAGCCTGTAGAAAAATTTGGTAAACATCTGGGTGTAGCAACAACACATCCAAATTTTTTGGCTCATATCTCACAGCTGATCCTCCCATGACGTCGTTTGGAGTCTTAACAGTCACAAAGGAGGAGAAACCATAACCTCACCAGAGTCACAACAAGTTCGAATGTGGATTGCATAAAGAAAATAGTGTCTTAGCGAAAATAAGCGTGGCCGGAAAGGTGGCGGAGGTGTTTATAAAATGATATTTTGAGAGTATGTCGGCATGAATGTATTCCCCCCCCCCCAACTAATTTGATTGGTTCAGGGTGCAACAAATTTAGGAAAACCAATAAATAGGCATTGAAACTTGCTTTCATATCTTACATCACTTGGACATGTAGGTTTAGTAATCGTACCTCATAACTTACCGCACAAATCGATTTGTCTGAGTAACTGCACTATCCAACTTCCATTTGATCTGCGTGGAATGGCTGTAATAATGAGAGATGGCTCTCAAACGTGAGAAATGATGATATGCCAAGTGGAGCATAAGTGGATTCCTTTCTGTGGTTGAACAATTTAGAAAGTTGTGGATGTGAATTTAAGCAATGATGAAGCAGCCCTTGTGGGACAGAGAGAGCATAAAGTATTTTTTGAAAAATGGCGGAAATCTTGACAAAACAACAATGTTTCCATATGTAGAAATGGCAGAAATGATAAGAAAATAGCCAAAAGGAATGATAGCAGTAGGTGTATGAACAGATAGTTTGGCTGAAATTGTGGCATTAGGTGTAACTACATGCAAGGCAAAAGAGTCGGGAACAGGTGTAAAGCATGCAAATCGGCCAAAAGGGTGTAACAACATGTAAATCGGCCAAAGGGTGTAACAACATGGAAATCAGCCAAAAGGGTGTAACAACATGTAAATCGGCCAAAGGGTGTAACAACATGGAAATCAACCAAAAGAGTGTAACAACATGGAAATCGACCAAAGGGTGTAACAACATGTAAATCAGCCAAAGGATGTAACAACATGGAAATCAACCTGAACAAAGAAATACTTAGTTTTTAGGAATTTTTCAACTTCCAAAAACTAATCCTTTGGCCACTTTCACTGTAATCTACCTTGCTGTTCTTCAGTTTATCTACACACAAACAACTGACTGATACCTTTCTAGGCTGAATTTATTAGAAAAAAAAGAAAAATAGAGAAATGAAATACGTGAAGCAAAATCAGAAAATTTCAAATTTGCACCACTTATTTATATACAAGATTTTATTTGAAAGAAAAATGTCCTAAAGTTCAGAAGGGGAAGGAGCAGGCTCCATTCCCTTTAAAAATTGGTAATCTGTATCAGCGGTACATCTTGATTTAAATTCTTCCTTGGAAAGTGGACGCTGATATAGGCACAAGTGATGACCATTTTCATATAACTGTGTATTGGATCCGTCAATAGTAATTAACCTGACTGTCCCATTGGGAAAAATAGTGTCTACCTCGTAAGGTCCAAGCCATCGTGTACACAACTTACCCTGAAATTCTTTAAAGCGCTAATCATACAATAGAGCCCAATCCCCTTTTTGGAATAATTTTTTCTTGATGACTCAGTCATGCCATTTTGTTCTCTACTGTTGAATCACTGTGGTTTGATGAATAGCATCCAAACGCTTTTTATCAATCTCATTGAGCTGCCGCAGTTTGGCCTTCTGTGCCGTAGTCAAGTCGAGGTTGACTGCTGATGCAATTCTTAAAGTTTTGATTTCGAATTCATTGGGAAAACATGGCTTTTTCCATATACAAGCTCATAAGGAGAAAAACCAGTTGTGTTCCTCCAAGTAGTTCGATAAGCCCATAGAGCTTCATGCAATCTGTCAGACCAATCCCTACAATGTTCTCTCATTGTCTTAGTAAGAATGGCTTCTATGACTTTGTTGGTACTTTCTACTTGGCCATTACCTTGTGGATGGTATGGAGAAGTTGTTCTATGTAAAACATGATATTGACTGAGTAGGGCTTCAAACTTATGTGATGTGAAAGGGGGTCCTCCATCAGTTATTAATTCTCTGGGAATTCCAAACCTAACAAATATATCTTCAAACAAGAATGCTAAGACAACTTCTTTTGAGGCCCTGATGAGTGCTTTTGCCTCCACTCACTTGGTCATGTAATCTATACAGACCAATATATAAACTTTCTGATTAGAAGGTGGGTTAATGGGCCCTATAAAGTCCATGGCCCATCTCTCAAAAGGCTCTAACTCTACTTGAGGCTGGAGAGGCATCTCATCCCTATGATTTGGCTGACCCATTCATTGGCAATTGTCACAGGCCTGGACATACTTCTTGGCATCTTGAAATATGGTGGGCCAAAAATAACCCATCCTTAAAATTTTATGTCCAGTCCTTTTATCAGCAAAATGACCCCCACAAGGGCCATCATGGAAAGCTTTGAGCAGCTCATAAAATTCATCATCCCTAACACATCTCCTGATTTCTTGATCCAAACATGTGTAGAAAAGGTATCCCTCTATCCAACTATACCGAGCACTCTTCTGAATGATTTTCCTTCTTTCTCTGAGAGATATATGTGGAGGTACCTTCCTTGCAACCAAGTAATTAGCAATGTCTGCATACCAAGGTGAATTTGCAGAGACTGCAAACAAATGCTCATCTGGAAAGGAATCATCTAATGGTGAATTATCATCATTTATATGCAGTCTTGAGAGAAAATCAACAACCACATTTTCTTTCCCTGGTATATCTACTATAGTGATGTCAAATTCTTGAAGTAATAACAACCATATTGTTACTATGGCATTAGTAATAGGTTTATTCATCAGATATTTATTTGTTGTATGATCAGTATGAATAAAGGTAGGATAACCAGTGACATAATGCCTGAATTTATTGATTGCATAAACTACTGCCAAGAATTCTCTTTCAATAACTGTATAGTTTAACTCAGCAGGAGCCATGTTCTTGCTGATATAGTAGATAGTATAGGGTTCTTTGTCCTCCTGTTTCCCTAGTACTGCACCAATTGCAGTGTCTGAGGCATCTGAAGAAATGTGAAAAGGAAAATCCCAATTGGGCCCTCTCAAAATGGGAGCTGTGGATTTTTATGTTTCAGATCTGTAAAAGACAATTCACAATTGCCAGTCCAACGAAAGTCCACATCTTTTGTTAATAGGAAAAACAAGGGAGAGGCAAGTTTGGATTTTTTTTAAATGAATCTCTTGTAATATCCAACATGCCATAAAAAACTTCTTACCTCTTTCTGAGTTGATGGAGTTGGAATGTCCACAATTACCTGGATTTTGGCTGGGTCTACCTGAATTCCTACATAAGAAATGAAGTGTCCCAACACTACACCTTCGATCATCATCATATGGCATTTTTCTATGCTTAAAGAAAGATGAGACTGTATACATATTTTGAGCATTTTTTCCAGATTAATCAAAGCTTCATCAAAATCAATACTATAAGGTGTAAAATCATCCATGAATATCTCCATACATTCATTCACCATATCAGAAAAATTACCAATTACAACTCTTTGGAAAGTGGCTGGTGCATTACACAAGCCAAATGGGAGAACCTTGTAGGCAAATGTACCCCAAGGGATGGTAAAGGTGGTCTTATCTTGGTCTTGTGGAGTAATTTTTATCTGGTTATAGCCACTGAATCCATCTAGGAAAGAGAAAATTTTTTTCCCAGCTAGGTTGTCTAGAACCTGATCAATAAATGGCAGAGGGAAATGATCCTTCTATGTGGACTTATTCAGGGCTCTATATTCCACAAACACTCTCCACTTACCACTCTTTTTAGGTACAATAACCAACGGTGAAACCCACTCGCTGTCTGATATAGGATAGATGAATCCAGCATTGAGAAGTTTCTGGAGTTCCTCTTTAACTATTTATTTAAGATTGGGGTTCATCCTCGTTTGGGGTTGGCAAATGGGTCAACATTATTCCTTGATGTTATATGGTGGGTGCATAGTTCAGAAAAAATTCCTTTCATATCCATGTAATCCCAAGCAAATGCCTCCTTATGTTCAATTAGTAACTTCATCAATCGACGAGTTTCAACAATAGATAAATTGGGATTGATGTTCATGGTTTTTCCAGGTTCGATTTCTATAGTGATGCTCTTAGAACTGACTTTGGGAAATAATTCTGCTGTTGCTATTTCAACATTTTCTGTTACAGCTGAATCGATTTGATTTACAACAGTTTCAGAGAACATTTCTGGGCTCATCTCTTCCTAGGAAATAGGGTCAAAGATTCCAGTCAATCGGTGGTGCATGTTCTATGTAACGATAGAGGGGTCACAGATAAAACAACTGATTAACTCCTCCTCTGTCTCATCTTTGAAACTCAGGGCTTTTCCTATGGTTAACACATTCAAAGCACTTTCATCCTGAATGTCCATCCATAAAGAATTTTCGGGTTCCATACTGGGTGTAGCATGAGGATACAGGGTAAGTTTTTTTGTGTCATAACCATAAGAGATGGTCATGGAACTAGATCTACAACCAATGAAGGCATAAACTGTAGCTAACCATGGTCTTCCTAGAATTAGAGGGTGCCCCCCCAGACGGGTTTTGGGTTGCAAAACGATAAAATCAGCAGGATACTCCCATGAATCAACTGAAATGACTAAATCATCGATTACTCCTTTTGGTATGATGGCAGAACGATCAACTAATTCTAAACAATAGGAGTAGGTCGGACTTGCGTTATGAGTTGCAACAATTGTGTAGTTTCTATTGGCATAATATTAATTGCTGCCCCTAAGTCAACTAACACATGGGGAATATGTGTTTGTCCAATTTTGACAATGACTGTAGGGTTTCCTAGGTCACCATATTTAATGGGTGGGGTTTTTCCTAACATCAGTTCAGACAAGTCCCCTACTACATGCACTGTGAGGGGGTCCCTAGGTTTCCTTCCAGGTCTTCTGATACATATATCTCTCATAGTCTTGGCATAAATAGGGACATCTGTAATCGCTTGCAATAGTGGAATGTTAACATGCAGGTTTTTCATTTCTCCTAAGAGATTGAAGGATGGTAATTCCACAGTTTTGGTAATTTCTAGTCTTTCAAGGAATGGGGGATCTGTTGATTCTTTAATAGGTTGGTCAATTTCTTCGGTATAGGTAGATGGTTTTTCCCCTGATTCCTTGTCTGATTCTAAAGATGGATCATCTTCAATTGTGGGCTCGACTATTCTCCCTGATCTTAATTTTATCTCATCACAAGGCATATGAGTAATATATAGAGCTGGCACATTATATATATCAATATTCTGAATGACCTTATTATTTTGGTTTGGGTTAGGTTGCACAGGCATTTGAGGTTGTAAGGGAGGATTGTTCTGTGGGGCATTGGGAGGTAACTGCAGCTATTGCTGCTGATACTGGGGTTGGAACTATTGTTGTTAGAGGTTCGGTTGATGGTTTTGATAGCTAAGTTGTTGTTGAGGCCTCTCCAATATTGGTTCCATTTCCCATGGTGACTTTGTTGTTGGGGCATAGGTAACCATGAATTGGAATCCTGATAAGGAGGGAGAATTGGATTTGGAGGGGGAGCATCCATCTGGCCATAAGGTAGCTGATTGTTCCAATAATTAAGTGCTGCAGAAGAGAATTGAGAGTTCATACCTTGGCCTCTTGGCTGCCATTGTCTTCTTTGTGTAATTAGATAGGCAACCTCCGCTTCTTCATTAGTCGCCTTCATTGATGCTTTTACACCTGGTAAAGAGGGACATTTGTCAGTAGGATGATCCAATTCACAAATAAGACATACCTGAACATTATTCAGTGGGCATTCCCTTTTCGGATGTTTGTCTCTGCACTTTGGACAAAAAATGGACAATACCTTTTCTGCTTCTGCTTTTTTTTGTTTAATCTGCAGAGTATCAATTTGTGAAGCAAAAGAGTTAATCATTTCTATTTTGAAATATTCTAATAGATTACCTATTTTTTCTCCTCCATTGGCTGATTTATATACCCTTGAAAAAGTGGTATCCTTGGTAACTGACTTATTCCTTGTAGTTCCTCGAGAACATCTGTTGCAAATATTTACAATGTCTTCATAGGATTCCTTAGATATATCTCCCTTGCCAAGCATATTTAGCATCTCTAAACAATCATTTCTAACCCCTTTTAGAAAAATAGTTTTCAGAATGTCCTTACTCACATCTGGATGTCCAGACCTTTGTAGATTGTACTAGAGTCGCTCTACAAAATCTTCAAGGGTCTCATCCTCTTTCTGAGACATCTTGAATAGTTCCTCCCTTCATTCCCCTGTTCGGCAGTAGTCTTGGTACTTGTTCAGAAAAAGCTGCCTCATCTGTACCCATGTTGAGATATTCTCTCCTCCCAGGCTCATGGACCATCTTAACGCATTTCCCTTCAATGTGGTTGGAAATAGTTTAAGTTTCTGCGCAGTAGTAGTGTAGTCATAGCTTCTACACAGAATATCAAATTCAAACATAAACTCATCTGGATCCTCAGTAGACAATCCATGGAAATTTGGTAGGGATGAAAGAGGTATGTTCTTCATAGTAGCTATCCCCCTTGTAGGAATATTAGTAATAGGAAAAACCAGGGTAGAGATAGTATTTTCATCATTCACCTGATCTTCATTATTCTGTGGCTCCTCTCGGTTGAACTCCTCTTCATTATCTCCTTGATTTTCCATGGCTGCTCTCTTGTTCCACTCAATACGGTAAGCCTCCCACTCCTCCTTAATGACTATATGCCCGTTAATATGATAAACAACTTCTTCTGGTCTTTCTCTTGGCCGAGATATACTTCCTCGATCTTCAATATTCTCTAGCATTGCTTGCTGATTTGTTGGTGACAAACTTCCAGCTTCAGCCCTTGATGAAAGTGATGTTTCTAACTGGGGTAGTTCTGATGACTGAGGAATTTGTCTCCTTAGAGGATTTGAAGGGTGGAAGATAGATCCTGAAGAAGAATCTACTATGGCTATAATCTCATCAACAAAGGTTGGTCTTCCCAGTGCATGGTTCCTTCCTCCACGTCCTATGGTACCTATAGGGTTAGTATTTTTGGGAATACGTCCTCTTGTTCCTCGATTCATGCAGACTTATTCCTTCCTAAGAAAATAAAACTAATGTGCTTACAAAAATCTATAATTATCTTCCCCGGCAACGATGCCAAAATGTTGGGCACTTTAATTGTCTAATTAAATAGATAATTAAGGTGTTCAATATAAATTGTCAAACCCAAGGAAGTTTTGTTATTGCAAGATAATTGTGCACAGTCTATGCTAGATTATGGAAGCAACATTTATTCAAATTGCAGTAAGAAACCTAATTGAAAGGTTGAACTTTAACACAAGTTATTGACATAGCTGGAGCTTCTATAGAATCGAAATAACACTTGCATAAATGCAATCCTGAACTGATGGGTGCATAAGAATCCTGGATTATCTAATCTATTCTAAATTTCTATTTTACTCTTGCAGAAAGAAAATCTGTGCTACTTGCTGAAAGGAGACCTACTTAACTGTAGAAAAGGAATTCACACTTTTGTTTTTAGATATTAAATCTAATGTAGGAAAGGAAAGCAATTCTCCAACGGTATCGAACAATTTACTCTAATTCTCATGAGACACACAGATGCACATTAAATAGGGAAGAACTGACTGTAACAACAGATATATGCTATAAATGCTAAACATATCAATTATCCAAATCAAAGCAATTAATCTAAACAAAAAAATAGAGGGGAATCTGTGAGGAAGGTGGGCCCTTTCCCTCTCACCGAATCCACTCAAAAAATAGACTACGGTAGGTTAACGAAACTCAATCCACTTCTTTATTGATTGGCCAAAAGAAAAGGTTTAGATACAATGTGCTCTTCTCCACTCTCTGTTCACAGCTAAAATTTGGTGATAATGATTACAAAGGCTCCACTATTTAAAGACAAAGTTATTCAGTTGAAAACAGACTCAGAATAGCTTTAAGAATCGAAGATTCTCAAGCTGTTCGTATGATATACAAAATCTGTTAAATGATCTTCATCATCAATGTGAACCAAAACGTGTAACAACCTTGAGGATCAATCTTCATGATTCAAATTAGCACGAGGGACCAGCTTCCAGAATCGGTGGATATCTGTTGCAGTAGGTGTAGCAACTTCCAAAAAGGGTGCGCAATTGCTGTAGTCGTGTAACAACATGTAGAGTCGGCGCACAGTTGTAACAACCTTGTGTAACAACATCGATCTTTCTTTAAGACTTGACTGTTCTACACAGTTTAATCATTAGTTTGAATATTCATGGATAAAATATGAGAAACACTACCAATCCAACATGTTAAAGTGAATAAAATATAAAAGCAAGATTAATGATGCTTACCTTGGGAAAAAGGGTCTTAGCAACAATTAGTAGTAATTTAGCATAGAATTGGTAAGGTTGAATGAGCAAAAGAGATGGTGAAAAAGGGACATTTTGGGGTCCTAACGCATGACATGTTTGAATCCATAGTGAAAGCTTTCCTAAGTTTCTTCCAATTACTAGTTTTCTATAACATGGGATTGGAAATTCTTATTGATTTTCTCCAGATCACATCCATGAGTAGAGATAATGGAATAGCCTATGCAATATATAAATCAAATAAAAAATACACCTAGATTGGTTTTTGAAATCCATCTTACCCTTGATCGCCAAAGACGTTGCCACAACCATGCCTCAAACAAAGGATGAGGCAATTCTTAAAGCACAACACTTTGACCTAATCTATGCCCAGTCAGGGTATCTCTATACGGTCATCGTTGACGCTTCTCGACCTCACCCTTTTGAATGATATTCTCCCAATGCATCTCATGCAGTGGACAACTTTATTGGATCTATTTCTCATTATAATAACCCAAATCGTCACATGAGCCCCTACAAAACTAGTCATTACGGTAATCACTAGTGTGGAGACAACACCTTCCAAAGAAAAACTAGTACTTCATATCGTCAACCTACATATGGGTATTACAATATTCCTTAATCCACTCCCAGAAACAACCTATATGATGGATCTCACCCCTTGTACTTAAATCTTAGCATTTCCCCCTCAGGAAGGCATGCTTCACCACATGTGCATGTCCCTTCATGCAAAAGTCAAAATTGTAACAAGGTACTTCCTCATCTTACCATCCAAGAAACTCATATGGTGGTCCCCCATAAGAAAAAATCCTTACTACCCATTCTCTGGTCATTCACCAAGTGTGATGGCATCGCAATCCTACACAAAATAGGTTGGTGTCAACTTTATCCAATCTTATCCCTCTCAATAGACCCAAGCATTTATGAAACTGGACACAGTGAATCCCTCAAATTCACAAAAAAAAGGGAAAGAAAAAAGCACATAAACCACCTTAAGGACTTGAGGATAACCTCCCTAACACACCCAATCAGGTTGGGGGAAACCCTAACCCTACAAACTAGAACCAAATTTTGGAATCAACACTCAACCCAAGCAAGGAAAAAACAATGGTCTCAAGATTGATTTTCCTTGCATTTTATGTCATGAGTTTGGTCATTATACTCATAATTTCCCACAAATCCTTGAGTACAAAAGGTTGAAGGGAATGTTTTCCAATATAGGTGCTAATCCCCTGCAAGGGACTAATACCTAACAACAATTATCTAACCCACTACAACTAACGGTATTTCAAAACCACTTGTTGCAACAAGAAGTAGTCACTAAACAACAAGAGACCAAAAATTCCTCCCAACTGTGAGGCTTCCATCAACGTCCAAATCCTGATAAAATATGAGATACTTCCCATGAGAACATTTACATGAACTAATAAAAGATCTATGTTCAAACTCACAACCGACAATATGGCATGCCCCCTGACCTTAATCTGGTGGAATGGATGATGCCTACCTCTTAACTAGTGGTCCTTTACAAATTCCATGTCTTAGTAGGGACCTTACACCACATGTCCCAAAGGCACCTCTACATCGCACTGCTCATAAGCCTCATGTTAGGGTTTCACATAGATATAGAATCATGGATTACTTGGCATAATCACCCACTAGCATGTGTTATACTTATATTTGGCATTCTAGTCCAAGAAAAATGTAATGAGACAACATACACTCTTGTGCTAAGATGAATTTTCTCATAGAAAAAGTTTTTCTGCAAAAGGACATGAAGGTCTCTTTTCTTTCTAAGGAAAGTGTAGCTGACCACATATTTCCTATGGATTAGGCACAACTATTCATGGGTTTCTCATATCTAAACCACGACCACCCTTTAAAGTCTTGAAAAATAGAAAATATTGAGGAAAGCTAAAAGCTACAAGTTGGCAAAATCCAAAAGCTATGCATGGAGGTTGTGCATGACTCACATGTGAAAAATATACATTCCATGTAGCCTTCTTATCATCTCCTCAATAATCTATAAATAAAGGAATCAAATCTACGAGAAGAGAGTCTAATTGCAAGCATCCTTATGCTAAAGAGTTTAGTGAGAATTCTTTGGTCCAAGAATGATAATTTTTTAGAACTAGGCATTGGCTTCATAGTGTGATCAAAGCTTAGGTTAGATTCCATCAACCATTTAGTTGGCTATCTCACTATGATAAAGTTCCCATATTGTGCTAGTCGACAAAGGTAGACTTGTGGCTAAGGAGGAGGACTCAGATCTTGGAGCCAGGAGTACAACAAAGAAACTCAAGGTATCATTATTGTTGTTACTCTTTTATATATTAATATAGATCTATATTCTTCCCCCTAAAACAAAATGTCTTTGATTTATTGATAATTTAGTATCTTTAATGAGGTTTTGAGTTGTTCTAGTTTGCTTGAGTAATTAGATAATACTTCTTTATGCAAGTTATTTTATTTTGATAAATGATAATCGAGGAAGGTGTTTGTTTTTTTCTATTTGTGCAAGTTCTTTAGTAAAGTATTGGAGCCGAAGTGAGATCAAGTGGAGCTTGCACAACACTAAGCACAACCATCTAGAATCATGCACTTTTATTTACTTCTTCTTATTTACTTTTAGCATGCATGCATGTCTTAGGAAATAAATATTAGTTGTCTATCTACATGTTTGTCAATGAACCTTACCCACACACTAAGGGTTTTATTTATTAGTCCATAGGTAGTTCTTCCATACAATATAATTTGATCAAATTATTGATGGATGTGACAATAGTGAAATATTTTCCTTCATGGATGGTTTATCTGACTATAATTAGATTCAAATAAAATGAGAAGACCAACACAACACTACATTTATCTATCCTTGGGGTACTTTTTCCTATTGTAAGATGTCGTTTAGTTTTAAAAATCCTGGACCCACATTCCAGTGAGTCATGTCATATGATTTTCACAACATCAGACACATTATTGAAGCATCTCTAGATGATTTAGCCACTTGGTCCCATAGTCACGTTGACCATACATATAATCTTCATGTTGTATTCACTAGATGTTAGTATTATATCATTCGTTTGAATCCACATAAGTGCGTCTTTTTTCGGATATCCAAGAGATTTCTTGGCTTCATTGTGTCCAGGTTTGGGATCATGGTTGATCCTTTTAATGTTGAAGTCATAGTTTAGTTTCCTCCCCGACATACTATTAGGAAAATTCAAAAATTTCAAGTGAAGGAAAACGTTTTGCGATGATTCATATAAAATTATATAGACATTGCAAAAGGGTTCGTGTTCCTTTTGAAGAAGGGTGTACATTTTGTATGGGATGCAAGCCCAATGTTCATTTGAATCTTTGAAATAAGCCTCGATGTCCACCCTATTGCTAAGTGCTCTAGATTACAATAAGGACTATTTACTTTATCTTCATGCATCCCAGTGCACCATTCGTATGGTTTTTGTCCAAGAGGATGATTCAAAAAATCAACATGTGATTTATTACCTCAATAAGGGTCTTGTCAATGCCGAATAATGTTATTCAGATGTCAATACGTTATCTTTGGAAATAGTTCATTCTATCCAACATATTAGAAACTATATTCTTCTTCAGAAAACCATTGTTTTAGTAGAATATGACCAAATGAAGCACATTTTGACTCGTCAGATCATTGGGGTAAAATAATCCAAATGGATATGTTGGAACACGTATAATTTTGAGCTTTTGAACTTTAGATTTTGCTTCTTATAAATACAAGTTTTACGCAAAGAAGCAAAAAACTTAGAGAATTATTCTGGGAATTCGACCTTCAGAGGATTTCTATCATATTACATACGAAACTCCCGAACGCCGAACTGCCGAAGTACTTAAGGCTAATTCAATGTTTAAAACAATATTAATTGAAACATAAAAGTGATTAATAAGAGATTAACTTCTCTGTGAATTTGACCTTCGGGAGATTTCTTCCCTCTTACATTCAAAACCTCCGAACGTCGAACCGTCGAATTGTTAATGACGTTTATGATTGGCTAAAGTTAACGATTTTGTTAGGGTCCTAACCGCACATAGGTAGAACAATATATTTAGATGTAATAAAGGTCAATATTAATAAGGCCTTTCAATAAAATAGAATAAGGTAGATGTAAGAAGACCTAATAGAAGATTCTGCTTCTAGAAGGATCTTCATCTAGATGCTTCTTTTAATAGACATATTTAGTATAAATAGGAGTCGAGGGTATGAGAACCCTAGCTTGGATAATATTGTAATAGAGCGCTTCTCAACTGGATGTTTCCCCCTTGAAGAGGCATGTGAACATTTCTTTCAGAATCAAAGTGCTATTTTTGTTGTTGTTCTTATATCATTTCAGTGCTATTGTGGTGATTGTTCTGGTTATAATGCAGTTATTTTGCCATTACTAACATTTTATTTTTGTTCTGCATACTTTTTATATCTGGTATATTACAAGTGGTATCAGAGCACTTTCCTCGGCAGAAAGTGTGGGTTATTTTTTTTTTTCAAGGTAGAGACGTATTCCGACGTCTTTAAGCCACATAGATCTGTCGTTACGTGCATAAACCCGCAATTGAGGGATTCATACACGCAGGAAATACAAGTGGTTCTTAAGCGCACATCTGTTGGCCACCCTTGTAACCCCTGTTGGTACCCCTTCGAGTGGTAGCGC
>JASDQU011027378.1:37418-61144 GCA_032191745.1 Picea mariana | reverse complement strand
GATGCACCAGAGTCAATAAACCATGTCTCATGATCTGCATGTGTGCTTGAAGAGGCCAAGTACACATCCCCTCCTTCTTCCTTGGAGGTCTTTTCTTTTGTAGAAGAAGATTCTTCAGATCCCTTATTTTTCTCAACTTTGGATCTACACTGCTTCTTGTAGTGCCCTTCTTTTCCACACCTCCAACATACCCTTAAAAAATTTCCAGGAGATTTAGATCTACCCTTAGACTTAGATCTCCCACTTGAGAAATTAGATCTATTTCTTTCTTGGGAACGTCCTCTTGCAAATAATGGGTCTGTGCTATGTCCTTCCATATTCTTTCGTTTCACCTCCTCTGACAACAAGGATGAGACCACTTCTTCAAACTTCAAAGAAGTTGTATTACTACCTATGGCCACAACCAGGCTATCCCACGAGTTTGGTAAAGAACACAACAAACTGATACATTTATCTTCATTTGAAATTTTAATCTCAACAGATACTAACTGACTTACCACAGTATTGAAGGCGTTCAAATACTCTGCCACCGAGTCTCCATCTCTCATCCTCAAGTTATACAGCTTCTTTCTCAGGAATAGTTTATTTACCAGGGAATTAGACTGATCAAACTTCCCCAACTTTTCCCATAAATCCTTGGCTGTATCTTCCTTTGACACATTCAGTAATACTGAATCAGAGAGACACAGTCGGATTGTGCTCTTTGCCTTTCGATCCATCTTTTTCCAGTCATCTACGGAAGTTCTTGTAGGTGTAGTACCTGGATCTACTGCGATCCACTGATCTCTGTCCACCAAAAGATCTTCCATATTGAGCTTCCATAGCTCAAAGCTTTTCCCATTAAACTTCTCGATCTCCATCTTCAAATTGCTTGCCATTTCTTTTCACCTGAAAAACAATACCGTAGATCTCCCATTGTAACAAGGCTTATCACAGTCCCGAGCCAAACCCTTGACCACAAAGGAGTCCCCCTGAAGCCAATAAAGCTTTGATGCCAAATGTAAAATTCTAACCTTGTACAATGTCTACTATAAATATATATTCAGAAAGGAACAGAAAAGATATGCAAATACAAACATTACACAAATATTTTTCCCTTGGAAACCCAAACTGGGAAAACCAACATATATTATATTCATTCATTGTGTTACATTGTTTACAATACAATATACATATAGGAGCCAACGACATCCAAAACTCTAACCCAATGACCTGGATTAGTCCAAAACCCTAATTCCTTAACCGAAAATAGAAAACCATCGACAAAAACCATGTGCCGAAAAAACCACCTAAATATATGACACTACTACTCGTGCAAAGAATATAACACATACCCAAAAATGATTACTTGTATGTCATGGTGGATAGGTTTTGTAAGATGGGTATATTAATGCCTTGCAAGAAGTAAGTCACAACTGAACAAACAACACAATTGTTCTTTGCAAATGTTTGGGTTCATTTTGGGATGCCTACATCTATTGTATATGATCGAGATCCTCGGTTCTTGGAGAAGTTTTAGTCTATTTTGTGGGAGTTAATGGACACTAAATTAAAAAAGAGCACTGCATTTCATTCATAGACATATGGAAAGACATAAGTGGTGAACATGACAGTGGTACATTTGCTTCTAGGATACTGCAGTAAACATCCTAAGTTGTGGGATGAACAATTGCATTATGTACAACATGCCTATAATCGTGCCATGCATTCTTATACTAGGAGATATCCTTTTGAGGTATGTTTGGGATACTTTCCTAAATCACCTATGGATTTTGATTTCGGAGAAGCGAGCAAAGAGGATGGACAAGATGATGCCGACAAAGCTAAGAGGTTCATTCAAAGGATCCAACAGGTACATTAGGTAGTACAAGAACAATTGGAGAAGATCCAAGCCAAGTACAAGGTGAGGCATGATAAGCATTGGGTTGATCATCAATTACAAGTTGGTGATCAAGTATGGTTACATATCAACAAGGATAGAATGAAGGGTGAAGTTAAAAAGTTCAAACCAATCCGGTATGGTTCATTTAATATTTTGGAGAATATTGGTACTAACGTTTTCCGTTTAGATCTGCCATCTTATATCAAAATGTATTCAATGGTGAATGTAGATAATTTGAATCTTTATGAACCTCCTATGATTATAGATAAATATGAAGGTGTTCAGGTTTTGAAAGTTGATGATTTTGCTCCTAAGTACTTAGATGAGCTACAGGAAGATGCTATCCTTCACAAAAGGATCAAGACTTCACAAGAGAGTGATGTAGAGTATCTTTGAGTTTGTATTAAAGGGATAAAACCAAGAAAATCAATATGGATCGATATCAGGAAAGTGAAGAATATTTATCCTCACTTCTTTGCTGAGTAATCAAGACTTTTGGTGGTCCAAAATGCTTCCAGTGGGGAGGAATGATCCAGGTGTCTCCGAGAATGCTCAAAAATTGATATTCTCAAATGCTAATGAAAATGAATTTATTGTGTAGAGCTTGATGAGATCTTTCCAATGGTGTGTGAATCGCCTCAAACAAACGTCGTATGAAGAAGTTATGACGTTGTGAACATTTTGACCAACATGCAAAAAGTCAAACAGGGCATGACATGTGGCAGGCCCATAGGATGCCACATGGGCATCCATACAACTGACAGGGAATAGGGTGATGTCATGATGACGTCAAAATGCTGACGTGGAAGCACGAGAGGTTGCCACATGTCACTCAGTTTTGGCATTTTCGACACCTAGTTGGGCCAGTTAAAAGTTACCATGTGACATCCATACAAACCACGTGGAGCCACTGAAAGGGTGACATGTGGTAGGTCATAGAGTGACATGGCAGGTTACATGTGTTAGTATGGGAATGATGTGGCATTGACAGGTGGCATCTAACATAGGAAGGTTGGCTATGTGCTGATGTGGCGCTAATTGTACAATAGGTGGACCAACTAGATGATACCACACGACATCCTTCGATTGGCCAATATTGGCTAAGGAGTATCAAAATTAGTTGGGTTCGGAAGAGAATTGAACCCCCAAACTCCTCGCACTAGGCCAACAAATTAAACCATATGCCACAACCAACTGGGCTAACTGTATCATCGAATATGCTATTGTGCTTTAATATATTAAAGTTATAGTTGTAACTATATGCTTAAAAATGGAGCCCGCAGGGTTTGAACCTGAGATCTTCGACTAGAATATTCCAATGAATTACAAACAATGCATAGGCCAATGTTCCATAGGTGCTCTTTGTTTGAAACCACCACACATATTCCATCTAAGTTGTTGCGAGCATATAGGGGGTCGAGTGGGGCTCAACCTCCATTATATAAACCTGGAGCCCAACCAACTACACTACATGGTGTTCTGTGCCAAGATAAAGAGGAGAAATATAATTGTGTGCCAAGTTGTAGAGGATATGCATCGCAATTTGTGCCAAGAGGTGCTAAAATTTTGATAGTGCATCATTTTGCATGCCATAGAGTTCCTTGAGAAAAGTATAGGGTGTTTATACTTATTTTTCTCAAAATTTCGGGAGGTATTCAGTGGTGATATCTATTTTTGAGTTCAAGCAACAGTTTTAGAAGGTAATTGTTAAAAACATAAGTTGGATCCATCATTGTATCAAACATTTGAGTATTAATAGAGTGATCTCTCATTTGGAAGCGAATCCAAAGACGTAGCCCAAGATGGGTGAACTCCGTTATCAACTTGTGTAATGTGCATTGTTTTTGTTGTTTCTATGTCACTCAGTTTCTCGCAAATTATTCATAAATTTAATGAATTTTAGATAAGTAAGTGAATTCATATTATTTTTCAAATAGTCAAGATGATCATATTTTTCGAATCAAGTTGGGTGTTTGTTTATACTTAATAAATAATTTAAAATCTAAGGATTTTTGGCTCAATTGGTCAACATGATGAATCTTAGATTTCATTCATTAGCTCAAGATTAAAAATATGTTTTCTTCCTTAGATGGTATGGATGCCAATAATTCCAAAATGTCCACTGTCTAATTGCCTTCGAAGCCTGAGATCAATGGCTGTGGAAATTTGTCTGTTGTACTTACCTAGGGAATTTGAACCTATCACCTATCAACTAGGAGATTGGGGTGCATATTTGAACCTATGATTATTTCAAATGGAGACCAATTTTTTTTCAAATTTGGAAAGTGCCAAATAAACCTCACTCGTTGATCATGAAGACCAAACAAGTTTTAAATCAAATTAAGTATTGCGGTTCTTCATCATGAAAGTCTAACAAAGATGGCTTCTCTTTTGAACAAAAGAGAAGAAAATAAAATATACTAAAAAAATGAATTTTCTTTTGTCCATATTCTCACTAAATATCCCTATGTGTCAGCTTCATCCAACATTTTATGGAATCTAAAACATAGGTCATATTCCCAAGATATGAAATTTCCTCACTCGTCTCTATTTCCTCAATCATCTCTATACTACTTCCCCATACTTAGCCATTTTCTTTACTCTTTTCCTTACTTTCCACACTTCATACTTAGTCATTTTCCTTCCTCCCCTTACTCCATACTTAGCCATTTTTCCTTCTTTCCACTCTACTCTCCTTCCTCTCTACTCTCCATACTTAGCCATTTTTTTCTACTCTCCATATTCCTTTCCACTATTGTCCATACTCCTATACTAAGTCATTTTCATGAATGAAGATGTGGGAGCCCTTCCCTCATCTTCACCTTCTACTCCTAATCCTGCAACCCACACTCAATTTGCACTTCCCACTTCCGCATTACCCAAATTGCACCCTCATGACTTAGTCATTTTACTAAGTTTTATGCTTAGTTTTTAATCCTACCCCCGTAGTGGGACACTTAGTCATTTGACATATTAGAACACGTGGAAATGAAGTGGACTTGCCATATTGGGACATAGGGAAATGAGGTGGACCTATCCCTAGGTGACATGAGGCAGTGAGGTGGACCTATCCCTAGGTGACACTTGGATGATATTTATTGGACACATAAATGACTGGGCGATGTGGTGGCAACCAAAAGCTATACTATGCACAAGCTACACAAGGTTCCATAGTTCTATTTTCCCACAAAAATAAAATGGGGATGCATTTTGATTATAAACAATATATGAGAACTATTCCCAAATGCATGTGGGATAAATGGGATAGACTAACAAATCAAGGGCTCAAAATTCACATGGATAAATCGACGGTTGTCGAGTCTCTATTTTCCAGAGGCGATAACTTTTGATCCTAATGTCCAAATTGAGAAAATGAGAGCTCACTGGAAAGGTAGAGACAAGAAGAACACTTTGGAATTGGGTTTAAATGGACAAAATAAATACTATCATTCCCTAAAAAATAAATTACACTTGGTACTATTTTTTAGCTTGACAAATACTTATTTTGGAAAATTGTTTCTTAAGAGAAATTTTTGAGATTCTAAAGTGGGTCCCAATTGATGGCACAAATATATAAGTTCATATCTACAAAGGGGAAATAAAACCCTAATTTTAACCCTAAAGAAGCTTCAATAAGATTATAAAAGAAGAGATGAAAGACATTCAAGGGGTTGGTTGTTGTTGGCAGTCAAGAGTTTTTGTAGCGGTGGAGAGTTTGCAAGAAACAAGTTTTTCCTTTCCAAGATTTTGTGAATTAACCTGCTTAACTTTCTTCCTCATGTTTCTTTCTTCTTGATTTTTTCTGTGATTTTTTTCATGTATGTTTAGAAAATAGGAAGATCTGGGTCTAATCAACTCATTCTCTGAATTCTTCTAGTCATTCTTCATAATATTCAAGGTCCAAAGGTAAAAAATCTTTGTTTGTAAAAAAAAAAGCAAATGTAGTTTAATTCATTTTATCAAATTGTCATTGAGATCTTGTTGAACTTGTTTAATCCCTATTATTTTAGACATTGTTAAACTTGTTACATTTGCGATATTATTATAAATTTCTCCCACAAAGAACTATTTCGGGGCATTACATTAGTGATTTTTCAAACTTTGAGTCTAAAGCATGAGATTTCAAATGTATTGTCCATCAAAATATTTTTTGACTTGTAATGAAGTGATCATGTAAAGTTCTTTGATGACCTATCTGATTTAATTTTATTTCATCTTGCGAAGTCATGGCTTATTTTGGGTTCACATCATTTCAAAAGGAAGGCATAATATCTGTTGAAACAATACTCCAAACCCTGTAGGTACAAATCTTTGCTGACATATTTATTTCTTCTTGAATGATATAATGTGCTTGATAATTACATTTGTATATAAGAGTTTGTACATCTGTATATAAGAGTCTGTACATTTGTATATAGTAGTTTTATTATAATATTTTTTAAGGTTTTCTATTCCATACATCTAAGTTCAGAAGAAGAATCTTCCATATATCAAGAAAGAGGTTTACCACCTCTATAAAAACATATGAGGATTTATCCTCATGTTGTTATCTTAAAAACCTGAAAACAGTCTTTTCGATTAACATTTTTGGCGAATCAATTGGGGAACGATTCATTTTAAATAAATATGATACTTCTTAGGATCATATATTATTGGAAAACTAGAATTTTTTTGGTCAAGTCTTGGAAAAATATTTAGCAAATTGTTTTAAGATGAACTAGGTTCTTGAAAACCTTGTTCAAAGATCATCAAATGGCCTTGAAGGCATGTTATTTAAGTTTCAGGAACAATTTATTTATTCCAACTTCTATAGAACCAAAGAACCATCCAAGATTTGGGAGGATGAGCTCCCTAGCGACTTAATCGGTAAAAATCCAGATTTTGAAGAAAGATGCCCTGACGACTCCACCAAAAAGATTCCAAAATTTCAATAAAAGCTATATGATGACTCCTCCGAGGAGTTTCTTTCATGTTGTGATGATATTTTTCCTTCGCCACCAAGCCTAACAAAATTTGTTCACATTACAATAAAGGGAGAAGGTACCCAAAGAAAGAAACGGTTCCATAGAGGTCCACTCAATTTGCAAGGAGAAGTTCATCCCTTGCCAAATATTTCCATGGACAAGTTTCCCATGTTTTTCGGAAATACTTCAGAATATACAGAGAAACATTTGGTTAAGTTTGATATTTCTTGTGATATTTATAATGTGGTTGAAAATGACATTGCATGCCGACTGATTATCTTAACTCTAAAAGGAAATGATAGTGAATGGTTTTATTCATTGCTTTTCGAAACCATCACTACTTGGGATGTATTAGAAAATTTATTTGTCAAGAAATATTTCCTAAGGAAAGATCCATATTCTCTTTTCTTGAAATTGGTTGAAATCCAGGTGAATGAGGAAGAGAAATTCAAAAGTTTCAATTTCAGATTTATGAAATTCCCTTATTAGATTCCTCAAGAAATGTTTCCAAATGATGTCATCATTTTTAGTTGTTATGAAAGTGCCTTGCCTGTGAATCTAAGATTTTTATTGAAGCAAGAGGGAAACTGTAGCTGGAAAGAGTTAATGTAGCGAGCTCAAGTCATTGAAATAAATATTCATGAAACCGATGCTAATCTCTTAAACTTCCCAATATTGTTCGAGGACAATAGGGGAAAAGATTTAGAAGAAAAATTTGATGAAAGATGTGAATTTGTTTTTAATGTTGAAAATGAGAACCCTAAGATTTCAATTCAAGAAGAATACCATCTTCTACATGCTCCATTGGTGGGAAGTTCAGACCTCTCATATGCTCAACTTGAGAGTAATGATCACAATGAGTTTAAGGAAGGATTTGATGAACCTCCACTAGATGCAAATGAAGATTTCATTCAATATAATCATGGTGAAAATATTGCAACGGGTTCTCAATGGCCAAAGCCAGTTTATACAAATTCGAAAGAGAAATGTCAACATGGGATCAACAAAAGTGATGATAAACATTGTCAATTTACATTAAACCTTCAAGCTATTGATTTCTCATCTGGAGCAGAGTTTAATGAAAAAGAGATATTCCAAGCATAAAAAGAAGAAGGACATTTGCAACAAGAGGTTCCATGGGTGGTATATTTTATTTTTGAAGACAATGAGATTGTTGGTGAACAACAAAATACAACCCTACAGTTCTCCACAAATGTTAAAAAGCAATTTATTTTTGCAACCTCACCATGGAAACATGGTGATTGTATGATGAAAGAAAATATCCAAAACATGGCCAATGAAACAAAACTCTCAATCAGATATGAAAGTAATCAAATTAATTGGTTATGTACATGGCTACATTGGAAGTCTACTTACACTTGAAAGTATCCCTTCTCTCCAAGTAGCTTAGAATAGGTAGATTTTTTTTCTCATGTATATAATTTTATCTTTCAGTAAAGTTTACCTAATAAGCATTTGCTGGATTGAGATAATGTTTTAGAGATGACTCCATATACCAATGGATAAAGGTAGTTGGTCTTCGTATGGGTCCTCAAAAACCCACAAGGGGTCACTGTACCACAGTTGGAGCGAGATGTTGATGTGTTTTCATGACACCCATCAACTAGGAGATTCAAGTGCATATTTGAACATATGCTTCTTTCAAATGGAGACCAATTTTTTTTCAAATTTGGAAAGTGCTAAATAACCCTCACTCGTTGATCATGAAGACTGAACAAGTTTTGAATCATCTTAAGTATTGTAGTTTTTCATCATAAAAGACTAACAAAGATGGTTTCTCTTTTGCACAAAAGAAAACAAAATATGCCAAAAAAGGAAATTGTTTGTGTCCATCTTCTCACTGAATATCCCTATGTGTCAACTTCATCCAACATTTTATGCAATCTAAAATAGAGGTCATATTCCCAAGATATGCCAATTTCCTCACTCATATCTATTTCCTCAATCAATATCTATCCTACTGCCCCATACTTAGCCATTTTCTTTACTCTTTTCCTTACTCTCCAGGCTTCATACTTATTCATTTTCCTTCCTCCCCTTACTCCATACTTATCCATTTACTCTACTCTACTTCCTCTCTACTCTCCATACTTAGTTATTTTTCACTAATCTCCATATTCCTTTACACTACTCTCCATACTCCTATACTATACTTAGTCATTTTATTGGATGCAGATGTGGGAGCCCTTCCCTCATCTTCACCTTCTACTCCTAACTCCACAACCTGCACTGAATTTGCACTTCCCACTTTTGCATTACCCAAATTTCACCCTCATGACTTAGTCATTTTACTGATTTTTACACTTAGTTTTTCACCCTACCCCGCAAGTCATCATTTCCCTATTTCTAGGTAATTCTATTTTCCAATTTTATCATTTCATGAAATCGTTCATTATATTCCTAAGTTTTATCCCTTTCCCCTCCTTTGGCATATTGGGACACTTGGCAGTGATGTGGACCTACCATATTGGGACATGTGGTAGTGAGGTGGACCTATCCCTAGATGACACATGGCAGTGAGGTGGACCTACCGTCAGGTGACAATTGGATGATATTTATTCGACACATAGATGATTGGGCAGGTGATTTGGCATGATGACTCGACAATGAGGTGGAAACCAAAAGCTATATTATGTACAAAATATGCAAGGTTCCATAGTTCTCTTTTAACACAAAAATAACATGGGGATGCATTTTGATTATAAACAAGATATGAGAACTATTCACCAATGCATGTGGGATAAATGTGGCAGATTAAGAAATCAAGGGCTCAAAATTCACATGGATAAATCAACGATTTCTAAGTCTTTATCTTCCAAAGGCCATAACTTTTGATCCTCATGTACAAATTGAGAAAATGAGAGCTCGTTGGAAAGGTAGAGACGAGAATAAAACTTTGGAATTGGTTTCCATTTCCAAAATAATGACTATCATTCCCTAAAAATTAAATTACAGTTGATAATATTTTCTAGCTTGGCAACTAATTATTTTTGGAAAATGGTTTCTTAAGAAAAAAATATGAGATTCTAAAGTGGGTCCTAGTTTATGGCATGAATATCTTAGTTCATATCTACAAAGGTAAAATAAAAACCTAACTCTAACCATAAATAAGCTTCAAGAAGATTCTAAAAGATGAGGTGAAAGGAATTTAAGGGGTTGGTTGTTGTTGGCAGTCAGGTGTTTTTGCAACAGTGGAGAGTTTGCAAGAAGCAAGTTTTTCCTTTCTAAGATTTTGTGAATTAGTTTTCTTAAATTTCTTCCTCATATTTTGTTCTTCTTGATTCTTTCCATCAAATTTTCCATGTATGATTAGCAAAGAAGAAGATATGGGTCTGATTATCTCTTTCTTTGAATGATTCCAATCACTCTTCGTGATATTCTAGGTCCAGAGGAGCAAAATCCCTACTTGTAAAAAAAACAAATGCAACTTATCAAATTGCAATTGAGATATTGTTGAGGTTGTTTCGGCTCTCTTGTTTTATAAATTGTTAAACTTGTTACATTTGGGATATTATTATAAATTTCTCCCACAAAGAACTATTTCGAGGCACTACATTAGTGATTTTTCATACTTTGATTCGAAAGCATAAGATTTCAAATGTATTGTCCATCAATTTTTTTTTTGAGTTGTAATGAAGTGATCATGTAAAGTTGTTTGATGACCTGTCGTTTTACTTTTCTTTCATCATGCAAAGTCCTAGCTGATTTTGGGTTCAGATCATTTCAAAATGAAGGCATAATATCTATTGAAAGAAGACTCCAAACCTTTTAGATACAAATCTCTGCAGACATATTTATTTCTTTTTTTTGAATGATATGATGTGATTGATAAGTACATATGCATATAAGAGTTTGTACATTTGTATATAAGAGTCTGTACATCTGTATATAGGAGTTTTATTGGAATATTTGTTAAGGTTTTCTATTGCATACATCTAAGTTGATAAGAATAATCTTCCATATATCAAGAAAGAGGAGTACCACCTCAATAAAAATGCAAGAGGATTTATCCTCATGATGTTATATTAAGGACCTTAAAACAATATTTTAGATCAAAAAGAGTTTCTAATTCAATATATTCTAGATGTTGGGGGTTTTCTCTTTCCTCAAAGTAGATTGCTCATTCTTCAAGTCAAATTTCTTCCTTTTTGAGCCAATTTATCTTGCTTGGGGTAAATTCCTTTCACTTGGGCGACTCAATATTTGACTAGGGAGAATTTATTCCTCCCTAAATGATTCATTTCATTGTTGGACGAATTTACATCTCCCTAGGTAAGTTTACTTATGTTGGGGAAAATTTATAACTCCTTATGCGGATTTTTCCTTCCTTAGGAAATTTCCTACATGCTCGTGCGTCCTTAGGCATTGTTGTGTGATTTTCTCCTTGCTCGGATCAAATTTCTACATGCCTGGGTGTTTTCAGACGTTGTTGGGAGGATTCCTATATGTTTGGGTGTTTTTATACATTGTTGGGTGGATTTCTTCTTGTTGTGGTCGTATCTCTCTCCTCTGAGAAATATATTTACTTGCTAGGGAGAAATTGAGGCCAACCTTGTATTTCCAAGAGGCCATGGGCACTGTACAAGGTTGTACATAGTTGTAGGAGACTGTTGACATTCCAGATTTTCTTTATTTCCATAAATATGTTATCCATGAAATACATGTGTGTTGATATCTACAAGAATCTATACATTTCTCATTGTTGAGATAACACCAAAAAAAGATTGTCCACTCTCACATATAGGAAAATCATTTCTACTTGTACTAGTTGGAGTTGTATCTTGCTGGCTATTGGAATATTTTAGATAGTTGTTGGTATTTCTACCTTTACAAGAAGCATTAGCAATTGATAAATTACAAGGAAACAAAAGCATCGAATTCTTTGTCCCTTAACGAAACTGTTGCCACAATTCAATTTACCGTTCAATTGAATCGTTGGCGTATGAACTAGAGTTCCCAATTGACCTCTTCATGAGTTGAGTAGTGAATCCTTCACATTGTTTGATTCTACCACTTGCATAGAATCCTTGCTAGCATATAACTGGAAGTTGAATGGGAATATTTACAATTGGCTAAATGTTGGTGTGTGTCTTGAAGATTTAACCCATTGTCTATTCCTCATAGCAGTGAATGGAACCACAAAAATCTCTATGGGAGCTACACTTGTAACCTGAATAGAGTACAAGACTCTTGACACCACATTGTTACTTGGCCTCGACCTATCCCAGCTAGTTGTTGTGTGCAAGCTACATTGAGAACATAGGCCTAGTAGCCTTCATAAGATAAAGCACTTTGAACAAGTTTGAGAACATAGAAGTACGAAGGTCCTTATGTAGGGAAGAGGATGGAGGCCTAGTGGCCTTTCTAAGAACATAGTACTCTATCCAATATTGATAGAGAATATAAAGTCAATTCCTTAGAGGATCTATGTTGGTGAAGCTAGTGGGATATAAGTCCCTCATTTACGGATCAATAAGGAAATGTTGAAGTCAACTGGGATGATATGCAATAACTGATATGAAACATTCATGAGACATTGATCCGTAGCAATTGATAAAATATGACGGATCCACAACAATTAATTCAACAAAAAGTTGTAATATTTGTAGCATATACTCAGTGACCTGTTTTGCCTCATCCCTGCGAGCTAGATACAAAAAATACAAATTACTCCTAAGGCACCAACATAATTCAATACAAATGCACATTTTGAGAAAAAAGGAGTACCTTTGCAATAATATGGCAGAAAGGGTAATGATACTTCTTTTCTTCCTAGAGAACTTATGTTGATCATTGATGGTTTTTTTCCATTTCTACATATGCATTTGATCTTCTTTAGCTTCATTCAACCGTTTTCAAACTTTTTCCTTCCTATGGATTTGTATCCTATATTTTCACATCAAGCCTTTGGACAACATGGTGCTTGATTCTATATTTTTTACGTTGAGGACCATTCTCTACTTGAAGCCTTGATCATTGTTAGTGTTTTTCCTTTTTTGCACATCTGAGAGATCTTTGGTGTCAATTCATTCATTGGAGCATTTGATTTGATATTCAACACTTATTTGTAGCTTCATTGGATCACAATCAATGCTTGACTCTTATGGTTTCAATTTTTTTTACTTCCTTGTATGCATGTGTAATACCCTTATTTCCCCCAACTTGAAATTAATCATTACTTATGATTACCATGCCATGGCATGAGAACAATGTAAATGTATTATTGTTTAAATTTCCAACAACTGACCTTGGGGGTGAAGCCTTGAAGTACTAGCCATGATACTACTAGAGGAAAGAGTGAGGAAACCTGTAGAGAGGGTTCATCATGCCAAGATGAACCAATCTTATTTGCTGAAATATTTGATCTAGAATAATAAGCCTCATCCTGATCCCAAGGAAAAAGTAGTTAATGAGAAAAGGAATGGTGGTTGAATCACCAACTACCCCAATGAATCGAATCATGGAGTTCATGGCTGAGAAGACATAAAAATTTTAGCCCGAAGTACCACAAAGTGTAGTCTTCCTGTAGACCCAGATTGACCCAAATTCCTTCTGGTAGAAGGAATAAGATAGGTCCAGAACCTCCCTGGGGAGGAGGCATGCAAGAGAATATAAAAATGCATATATGAAAAGAGATTTGTGTTGAATAGGAGAAAAACACCCGAGAAGAAGAAGAGATAGACGAATGGGTCTGAGGACCATTCATAAGGAAGAAGAGCACGTGAGGATCTCTAGTTCAGAAGAAGAAATGAAAAAATTAAGTTGTTCAAGTTACAAGAGATACTAGAGAGTGTTTTCTAATCAAGATAATAAATGGAGCTACATGATTGAGTGAGCGATCAAGACATGATCCCTTGCTTGGTGGATAGAAAAATCAGACTGCTAGCTTCCTGTGGAAAAAAGGAGAGTGACCTATAGGATTTTGCAGAAGACCCAAGGAAAAGAGAGAACTCCCTGGTGATATCATGGCTTGGAATAGGGGTGGCCAGAGTGCTAAGAGTGAATGAGTTTGAGCCTATGGTTGGGTGGAAAGGAGAACACCCACAATCAATTTGGTAACTCTAACTTACAACACAGATAATTATTTCACATATTATGTGTAATTGAATTGAAATGCATGATTGGACGTCTATGATTGTGTTAGAGATGTGAATTGCATGATTAATGGTAGTAATGCTTGTTTTCATTTGTGAACTCATGCATTTGGGCGATTGCAGAAAGACAAGTTTGGTGCATGCCTTGCATAATTGCATATAATTATCTTGTTGAATGGTAAAAATAGTAACTTTGATGGCCTCGTGGCCCAGTAAGTGTGAAGTAGAATTTGAATATCACATTATGTTAATGAATTTTTGTTTAATCCTATTTAGTGAAGGAGGAATGTTAGTAATGGCCTTTAAATGAATTTGGGGTAGACAACGAGTGACCCCTGTCTAAATATTTGTATGTGTTAATCCTCCAAAAGACTGTCCAAGGATAAAATCCACGAATACAGAGTTGGGACGAACTCTACAGGACTATTCTGAACTCGTCCATCCCTCGAAATCCTTTTTCCTGTTATAGAATTTGAGTCTTGTAAATGGAAGGCGATTCCTTCCATTCTCCCAAGTAATTGGAGGTTCAAGTCTACGGACTTAACCAAATATTGGGTAAGATTTAAGAGTGTATCCCTATGGGGCTTGTCAAAGTTCCATATGACCAGGGTCCTGGAACCCTACGCTATGCTCAAAGGGAGCTAAGCCTTCTGAGCTTTGGGACTTTGGAGGTCCCGGGCTCTAGGATGTTAGAAACTCACAACACTCTAATCTTGCCGAATCCAACCTGCTGACATGATTTCAAGAGAGTTTGAGTGACAACTGGCGGTTTCTTATCTGCTATCGTGGGATCGACCTTATCGTTAAACCTTGACCAAGTTTTCAGCTGTGAAGTAACGCGAGCTGTCGATCTAAGAACTTTCAGTATCTTTCTTGACCATTGGATATACGCTACGGTCAAATTCGGTGTTGACCCACTATGGGAGTAAACATGTATCAAATGGCTGAAATCCTCATATGTCGAAGTCTCGAAGTAACATGGGTCGTAGATCTAAGGATCCTTCGGGACCCTTCTCGACCGTTAGATCAAGTATAGTGGAAGGATAGAGTAAGTGGTATCATTAATGGGAAACAAGCAATCATCCCCACTTTATGACCTCTCTGGTAGATAACCCTTTGGGAAATTATTGGGTTAAGGACTGTAAGGGACGCGAAGTCGTGAAACCTCGGAGCGGAGAAATCCCGCCAACCGTTAGTGGTTCATATTTTATGAGAATAATGAAATGAATACAGATCTATATTATTAACACAGAGATTCAATGAAAAATAAAATAGATACAGTAAAACTTGGCTTCTATTAATAAAGAAATATGCTGAAACTGTAAAATGCAGATTGAAACAAGCTTGCTAGAATGGTGGCAGCTTATCTTTGAGAAGAGATGTGATGGTTGCACTCATTCGGAAGAAGACGAGTACAATGAGGCTCTTAAATTCTTTTTACAATAAAAATGAATGCCAAAACCCTAGACATCCAAAAACCTAACGCTAAAAGATGAAGCACCAAAATTCATGTGGGCCCTGTTGGGGTAAGTTGGTACATCAAATTCTCGGGGTCATACCTTTTGCATACGATCTCTGTTTTAGGTGCACGATAGCCCGTTGGAAAGGTACACCCGAGGAATAGAAATTGTGTCATCAAAATTTAAATTTATGTATAGTTTGACTATGGCAAGCCCTAAAACCATTGTTTAGGGCCTCAAAATGGCCTTGGAAGTTCATGACCTGAAAACTAGGAAAAAACTATCAAACTTTAAAACTGCGAAGATGAGCAAGTTGGAATAGGTGGGTGGCCACCAATATCCACTTGGATCAATCTTCCCCCGTTAGGAAGCAATGGTATCCATTGCGTTGAGTTCCCCCATCAGATGAGGACATTTGTTATGAATTTGGTCTTGGGTGAGCCACTTGCCTCATTGCAGGAGCTGCCCTGCTTTAACAACCCGATAAAACTGGATGCTCTGCTGGAGAGTTCCCTTGATGTGTGTTTCCATGATATGATTAGTGGATGCATGTTCCATGCAGTCAAGGTTGAGCTCCGTTGATGCCAACTATTCTGCTATGTCTAAGGTGTCCAATAATGGTGGAAAATATGGCCGAAGGAGATCCAAAGGGGAGAATGTTGAGTTCAAAATCATTATCACACACATCCTTGGTGATGGTGTAAGGTCCATAGTGGAGTGGAATAAGATTCTGATGGGGTCCTGTAAGGCATTCTTTCTACAAGAGCAACCAAACTTTGTCTCCCACCTGAAACTTGTGTGGCACCTAGTGTTGATCATGGCGTTGTTTGTACTTGGCATTTGACTTCTGTAAATTATCCTAAACCTGTTGGTGGATGTGCTATATTCGCTCAATGAACCGGGTGGCTTTTTCAGCTTCAGTTTGAGCATGGGATGAGCCTTCCTAGGTGGATTCAAGGGGTAGTGCAACATCCATGGGACCCAATGGTTGAAATCCCACCCCCACCTGAAAGGGGTTGTGGCCGATTGAGCTATGTATGGCTCTGTTGTAGCTGTGTTGAACATAGGGAAGACTCTCATCCCATGTGTGGGGGTTCCTTGAATTGTACATGTGCAGGATATCCATGATCATCCGATTGAGGACCTCGATTTGGCCATTCGTCTGGGGGTGGAAGGAAATGGATTTAGTGAGCTTGGTGTCCAACAATGTCTAGAGGCTTGAACATAATGTGTTGAGGAATCTATTGTCTTGATATGAGATAATTTTTTTTGGGATCCCAAAATGTACCTACACTCGTTCAAAGAAGAGATTGGTAGTGGCCTCTACTATGATGCTCTTCTTGTAAGCGACCATAATCGCCATCTTGGAAAAGCGATCAACAACCACAAAAACACGGTCATTTCCTCGCTTGGTGGACGAAAGGCCCGACATGTAGTCCATTGAGATGGATTCTCGGGGCCTATCAAGAGTAGGCATAGGGGTGTACATGCCTTGTTTCTTAGTGGCCGATTTGGAAATAGCGCAGCCAGTGCAGGACCTGCTATACTTGCTGACATCCTTTCAAATTTTTGGCCAGTAGAAATGTTGCTGCAACAATTCCACTGTCTTTTCTATGCTTAAGTGTCTTACCATCCAACTATAGTGGGATTCCCAAATCATCTTTGCTCACTCGCTTGATGTAATGAAGAGATGGCCCAGATGGCATAATAACCTGTCCCAAAGATGGAAATTAGTGACAACTGTGTTTGCACCCAACATCTAGTAGGTGGGGGTGAAGTCAGGATCTTTCTCATAGAGTTGGGGTCATATAGAGGTCTTGTGGCCACAAGAGTCTAGCACTGTGGTGAATTCCATGACTGGAGGTCGGTTGAGGCAATCAGTGACGTGGTTGGTACTTCTTATCTTATAGATATTATTGAGGTGGAACTGCTGCAAGTATGTGGACCACTTCTGATGGCAGTTCTGCAATTTTCCTTGTGTCTGCATGAACTACAACGAATTATGATCAATGTGGATGGATGTCTCCTTCCCGAGAATGTAATTCCTCCACTAGTGACAGGCTTGGACAATGGATCACATTTCTTTGTCATAAGTAGGTTACTTATGGATGACATCTGATAGTGTTTCACTATGATAGTCCACGGGGTGGCCGTACTGAGTGAGAACTATGCCCACAACATAGTTTGAAGCATCTGTCTTGATCTCAAAGGGATGTTGCAGGCCAGGTAATGAAATCATTGGGGTTGAGAACAAGTGCTACTCCAAATCGTTGAATGCCTGCTATTGGGATAGGCCCCATGTTGTTCCTGAGTTTGTACTTTAAGGCTCTAAAGTACACCGTCAAGGCATCCGAAAACATAGAGAAGGCTAAGGATAAAAAAGGTAAGTTATATGAAAAGGGTTATTGCTGGTTCCTTAATTGTCTCTGTCTAGCTTCCCAATTTTCATGGATACTAATGTCTCTTTCAATTACTACCCATGAACGTTCTAACTCAACCCGATTATTTGCTGTCTATAGGATGGTGTTGAATAAATTCAAAGCGATGCTTGTTTGATTTGATAGTCCAGGTTCGATATTAGGCTGTCGTGTAACTAGAACAATTATGAGGGAAGGAGACTGAAAGGATAGATTCTGTGTTTTCTTTTAAGGTTTCGCTATTTCTGTTTCAAAACATATAATAAGAACCTGAAAACCTTGAATTGATAGTATGATGAAACTAAAGGTCGTTTCTGGTATCTGAGTTAAATTTCAGAAAGGGAATGTGCATGAAATGAAAAGAAAACATAAAGCTGTTGAAAAAGGTGAGGCATCAATTGAAGAGGAATCTCACTTTGTGACAGAAGAAGAAAAAATAGTTAGGAAGAACTCTTAATGAAGCATATGATATTGAAATCTAAAACTTTCATAGGTCTTGTATCTGCTGATAGCCGATAGAGAGGAAAGGCTGCAAACGATTAAATTGCAAGAATAATTAATTACCACAGTAGAGGTTGTACTAAATTGTAGTTAAGCATTCATTAAAAATATATATGAAAAATATGAAACAACGGAGAAACACATAACTCAAACTTGACCAAATCTGGAATCTTCAATCTGTATTCGTATTAATTCAAAAAAATATCTTCAAATTCTTCTTTCCAATGTGTCCAGAAAAATCCCTTTTTCAGTCTTCTGAAATTATACTTAGATCGGATCACTCATGATTGTTGGTTGGTGATCTCCTAACTTCCTAGGGACAAACGATTACAAAAATGCAAACCTCAACCGTTTACATGATTTTTTTTTATTTTCTTGTCATCTTGATAATACAAGTTTTCAAAATGATACTTCATTGTTTTATTGAAGTATCTCCTTCTTTCAACCCGATACATTCAATACATTTTTCAAGAAAGTGTACAAAACTTCTGGGAGGCTCTGGAAAATCCTTTGCTTCGAATAGATAAAATTTTCTCTAGATTTTTGGAAGTCGTTCTTCGATCCCCTTACCAACAAACTTGATTGATTGAAATTTCAAGTTTGGTTTCACTAGCCACTTGTCTATTAGGGTAACATCCATTTCCTTTAATTGTGAAATTTCCAACTGAATTTCGTTCAAACCCTCTTTGAAATTGAACTGGTGTCTTACAATGTTTATCTGTCCTAATTGCCCAATGCAATTGTCTCTTCCAATACCTAATGATTTCTTGTCCAACAAATCAAAGATTTCTTCACAATCGTCTTTGATTTCTTTGGCTATTTTCTTATTTTCTGCTATGTTGGTTTCCCACACCTTGAGCATGATATTGCCTCTAATATGCTCTGTGATAGAAAGCTTTGGAATTTTCGATACTCCTTCGTTTTCTGAACATACAACCGCCTTTTGAAAAGTGTCCCTTGCTGATTTAGCTTCTTTTTCTTTAAAAATAATATTATCATGAGCATTGCTTACTTCTTAAAAATAATTTTGAATAATCTCTACTTGGGAGATTACTCTTTGTTGCTCAGATTCTATCTTCGCATGTATTTCCAGTGACAAGTCTTGAAAAAATTTCAAATCTATAGCGTGGCCTTTTATTGAATTCAACTCAACCTGTAGTTGTCTTACCAATTCTTCTTGCCTCATAACCTGTATTTGGCTAGTTTGCATCTTCTCATTCATCTCATCTAGACTTGAATTAAGCGATTGAATTTCTTTCTTATCAGCAACTCTGGCCTGCTCTAGTCCTTTATTTATTTCTTCTTTGATATTTTTCTCTTTATCTTTTAGTTGGTTTTGAAATTGGACTATCCTATGGTTAGTCTGTTTTAACCTTGTTCTCATATTGTCAACGGTGAATCGGTTTGCCGTTGCCAGGGCTCCCATGGAGCCCACCACCTTTGTAGCGAAATCTTCTTCTTCCAAATTTTGCCCATCCACCAGCACCCTGTGTTTCTTTACCATTCCACCTTCTCTCATATACATCTCATTCTTTAATACAACCTTCCTCTTTTTACTGAAGAAGGAATTAGAGGGAGGAATTTCTTCTTTGGAGATAGGGTCAAGATCACTAACATATATGACTCCTATATAAGGGATCCCAAAAATAGACTGTAAAGGGGTCAAGGAAGTGATGGGATTGCCCAACTCTGTGGATTTTCTTTCCCCTACAGTCTTGGGGGTATCAACATGAATAGTAGATGGTGAAGGGGGGCTAGATTGACTGGACTCAGGAGGTGTCCCATACCTTCTCTCTGTTTCAGCTACTAGATTCTCCGTCTGTGGGACTTCTTTGTTTTGTGCGGATCCTTCTGCCCCCCCTGTGAATTTATCTCGGTGTTTGTTTTCTTGTTCTAGAGGAGATGTTGTTGCTTTTCCCTACAATACCTTGGGCAAACCGCTTCACCCGTGTCTCTGGAAAGTTAGGAGACTGGTTTTCAAATCAGATGATAACATATGTACCCTGTCTAACACTTCCTCATAGGTTTTGACCCCTTTGAAAATGTCATCGCGAGAGGATTCCTCATGTTCAAATGCTTTCATGCCACAGTGAGCCATGTGGATTCCCACTATTTGATAAGGGTTGTGCTTCCTATGTTCGAGATTCACCAACTTGACCTCCTCTAGAGATGTAGCTTGAACCTTAGAATGACCCAGGTTAAGTAGCGAAAACCTTGCAATCTGTACAGGAAAAACTGACCAAAACTTCTTTTGAGATGTCTTCAGCTCTATCGTAATACTGCTTGTTATTATCTGATGAGCTACCTCCCTGCACATCAGTCTGTCAGGGAGGAATTTAGGAAGTGCATGAGGAGGGATAGAACATCCGAAAACCCTGATATAGGAGAAGTTCTCCTCAATAAACCAATCGACAACCGCCTTGAGATTTCCTATGAATGAATATGAAATACCGAGGGGGGGTGCACAACCATACATCATCTGATGCACTAGTATCACCATGAAACAACAAATTTCATAAAAAGAATCCTTAACATTTTCTTCCCACAGGTTAGAATGATATTCATGAATCAGTTCAGTGCAGGTTGGGTTCCAACTCCAATTCATCAAAGGGAAAGGAGTCGTGAAACATATAGTATTCATGATATATGCTGACATATAAAAGGATACTGGTCGGCCATAGAATCTCATGGTTTGATACTCCATAACCTCGTTAGCTAGGTTATCTGATAGAATTTTGTTCCAGTTGAAGCTATAGCCTTCGGCTGCTTCATGTAAAAGGGGCACCCATTCTGTAGGGAAATGGGTAGGACTTTCCTTACCGAAAAGTCTACATAACATCATAGACACATAAACCATGTACTCATTCAAAGAGGTCATGGCATAAACGTTATGGGTATCGGCCCTGAATTGTGGTGGGTGTCTCCACTAGTATTTGATTATGCCAAGGTATGTTTGGTCTACCTCTGTGCATTATTTCCTTTGAAATTCACTTACGAATTCTTTATTATAAATATGTTTAGAATTGGGAGACAGTTTGTACATTACTTGTATATGCTCCGGTCTAAAAGAGCCAACAACGGCCCCTCGACTGTCCAAAATACTTCTTTTCTGCATGTCTATCCTCTCTAAAGCCCAATTGATCATATCATTGTATGTCATTAGTCGTGGGCATGTAGGTACTTTGTGAAGTTCAGACTCTGCTATGTCCCATAGTTTGGTTTTAGAATCATCGGGAAAATTCTTGATTTTGTATTCCGGGGTTTCGAAAATTTGCCGCCAAGATTTGATGGAATCAATGGCATGTGGTGTAGTATCAGACATGACATCTCCTTCTGGGCTGGAGCTTTCAACTACTTCTTCACTTTTCTTATGTGCCTTTCTAGGTGCCATAATATTCGTGTTTAGAACGAATTCCTGTTGCAGAGAAAAATGCGTAAGATTGCTGAATGTAATTTACTTCTGAATTCAAACGATAAGAATGAAATTCGAAAAACCAAACCTCTATTAAACTTTAACTCTTCTTACGACGGACGTACTGAGACAGGTGGTAAAAATTTAATGTTTTAATGGTGGAGATATGCCCAGAGATACGCAGTTAAGTTAAAAATATCTCTATTCGTCCATTACAAATATTACCATATATCGACGATTTCAAACTGGAGTTTCGAAAAGATTGCTTTCAACAAATCCCGAAATGTGAAATGCGAAAAGTAGTTTAGTCATTATTAATCCCGTTTTAAAATAACTTAATTTAGTTTTAGACTTGGTCAATGAATCATGATTTCAGAGTTTTTGGGATCCAATCTCCATAAAATATGTCATATGCAAACCCCAAATTGCGAAATTACGATAGGATTAGTTTGGGTGCTAATTACTTGTATTAATGCCTTAATCAAAACGAGGTTAGTAATGAATTTATTCTTTTCGGAAAATCGGGGATCGGGAGTTCAACAGATGACGTTTTGAAAACATTTTGATACAATTAAACCCATTTTGTGAGACCAATGAATTGTTGATTGAGATTAAGGGTTTAATTAATCACGATTAGAGGGTAATTTATGAAATGCACATCGGGATTTATAACTCCTACTTTATTATTATTATTATTACTTTAATATAAATCATTTTCAAGATTTTGGCACTGGGGTTCTGGATTTGTTAGTTACGAAATCATGCTTTTGTTAAAGGCCGAATCCCGAAACCCAAAAAATTGAAAGACTTTTGACATTTTTTAGGACTAAGGGCGGCTCCATGACTAGAAAAAAGAAAAACTTCGGGTTTAAAGGGAAAAAATTAAACTTTGTATCAACATTAGGGATCTCGTTTCCTTGTGGGACGAGAAGAACGTGTAGACTAAGTGCCTTCATTGGGTAAATGGGGTCAATAATTCAACTTTGTGAAAAGGATCAGGAGGGAAATCGAAAAAAGACTTTAGGATGTCTGCATTTGATTTTGAAAATTCTTTGAAAATAAAACATTCGATGTTCTCGAATTAGGTTCTCAATAGATTTCCTTTTCTGAAACTGACCTCAGATTTGTGTAAGATAATCAAAACCAAATTAACCATTCTACCGGGTTTCACCTGATTCCGTTTGCATCAAGGTAAAGCAATTTCAATGTGTCAATGTGTCAAATTAGGGGATCCTAGAAACCTATAATGTGAATCTAGCTGAAAGAAGAAAAGTTACCATAGTGTCTTGTAATTCATGTATAACATCCTTATTAGATATAAAGATATTGCTTCACTGCCAACGAGCCTGTTCACTACCTCGGTGAAGTTATCCGACTTCTCATATTGAATTTCCTTTCACCACTTCATTGTTTTTTTTAAGCATTTAAATGATGAGATGAGGGAAATCAATATAATGAATTTCCTTTCTTCATCTCTTTGGACTAGATGGGGGAAATCAATATAATGGATTTCCTTTCACCATTTGTCTGTGTATATTTTCTTTTAATATGAAGTGGGGGCTATCAATAAGTATGTAATATACTCGAGAAGGTATCTGCTTGAATTTTTTAAGAACAGAGCCCTGTCAACTCACTTAAATAACTCTGGAATAATCTTCTCTCTTGCCTTCAAACATCATTGGCTTCGGGAAATTCTTGAGGGAAACTTTTTGACACATTTTTTTTTAAAGAATTTCATTGAGCAAAACCAATCAATTTATTCATGTTAGGAAAGCTAATAAGGTTAGATTTAACCTAGACATACTTCTGGTTAAGCTAAAGTTAAAGAACTATAAACTCAACCTATTCTCGTTTTTTGAAGGTTTGTTGAGAATTTTCAGAAGCAAAGTGAGACCTTTCTTTTCTCAAAGAACTTATGATAAACATTCAGGGTCAGGTGAGAAGCGAGCTTTACTGTGCTTAGGGGGAAAATAAA
>JASDQU011027378.1:10110-24778 GCA_032191745.1 Picea mariana | reverse complement strand
TTTTTTGTTTAAGATTATGCTTGATTTTGACACATATCGATAGGCTGCACCCAAGGAAGAGATGTCCATAAACTCAATTTCGGCCTAGATGTATCTATGCAGACCACTGCAGTACTTGAGCACCATATGTCACTCATAATATTTGATACCCAACTTGATGCGCAAGGTATGGAAGATATTTATGAACTTTGGCACTGCTTGGTCCCTTTCCTGCCGCAATGTGGTCCATTTTGTATACAGGTCATCACAAATTCCAACAAGGTATTATTGTTTCTTAATATCATCCTCGAAGGACTCCTAGGTGAGTGCGACTGAAAATAATGAGGGTTCCTCTATTTCCTTTTTATCACAGACATTCTCCCACCAATCATTGACATGGGGGGCAACTTTGAGGAGCACAAAAGTAATCTTTTCTCTATTCAAAAAGTTATGGACATAAAAATACCCTTCTAGAAGATTCAACCATTTGTATACAACATCTACGTCTATATGACCTTCAAATATAGGAATATCAAAGTTGAAATGTACCTTTAAGGGGGCAGCGCCTCTGCTCGAGGAAGATCCTTCTCTTGTTGGTAGCCATCGAAGGATTTGCACAAAGCTATCCATCATCTTGTTCCTCTATTGTGCGAGGGATTCCTCGAGCAATAGTTTGAAAGGATCTCTTGTCCCTTCATATTTATTTTCTACCACCATGGAAGGTCGCTTGGGTGTGCGAGATCCTTTTTCCTCAATAAAAACAAGATCGAGACCCAACTCTTTGTAACCTGACCTCGTTGGGGACATGCATTAAGAATGATAATGAGCAGACCACTCTGATACCACTAATTTGGATTTTATGAGAAAAACGAAGTGAATACAGATCTATATTATTAACACATAGATTCAATGAAAAATAATAGAGATATAGTAAAAATTGTCTTATATTAATAAAGAAATATGTTGAAACTGTAAAATACAGACATAAACAAGCTTGCTAGAATGGTGGTGGCTTATCTATGAGAAGAGATGTGACAGTTTCACTCATTCACAAAAAGAAGAGTATAATGTTCATTCGCAAGAAGATGAGTATAATGAGGCTCTGAAAGTATTTTTACAATAAACATGAATGCAAAAACCCTAGACATCCAAAAACCTAACCCTAGGAGATGCACCGCCAAAAGTCATGTAGGCCCCGTTGGGGTAAGTTGGTACATCAACTTCCCAGGGTCATAACTTTTGTATACGATCTCTGTTTTAGGTGACTGATAGCTCGTTGGAAAGGTCTATCTCAGGAATACATATTGTGCCATCAAAATTTGAATGTTTCTACAATTTGATTGTGGCGATCCCTAAAAACGTTGTTTAGGGCCTCAAAACGGTCGCGGAAGTTTAGGACCCAAAAACTAGGAAAAAACTAACAAACTTAAAAAATGCCAAGATGAGCTAGTTGGAATAGGTGGGTGGCCACCGATATCCATCTAGATCAGTTAGATCATGGGGAATAATTCGGGAGTGATGTGATCTGTTTATTTGAGGATCCATTGGGAACCTTTCTCAACCGTCCGATTAACTAGTGGAAGGACAACGTAAGTACTTCAACGAAGTCTTACTCCGAGAAATGTAAGGTACAAAGGGTGAAAATATCTCGAAGTGTCGAAGGTCGAAGTACATGGCGAGGAAGTCTGAGACTTTGGGACTTTGGGCCTCTGGGAGATTTGAGATGTTGGTGAAGAAGCTTAACGCTGAAACGTTGAAGGATGGAGTACATGGCGAGATTTCTAAAACTTTAGAACTCTGCGAGTTCGGGAAAAACTCAAGGATGTAGGAAGGTGGTTTAAATGTTGAAACATCGAAGTTTCCCATGTTGAAGTGTCCAACTCTGATTGGACGAGCCCGCATACATTATGGTGATGCAACGTGCCTGGATGGTTCCACTTGGCGACGTGGGGGTTTTCGTGAGTTAAGTGTGGGACCCCCTTATCAAGTTTAAGCTATGTGTTAAGCACAGATGAATTCTAGTCGTCAGATCCATGGGTGGATAGAATATCCACCATAGATTCCAGGGTGGAAAGAGTCTTTCGGGCTTTAGAGGTTTGGGGAAGTTTATAGATCTGTACCAAAATATCAAAGGGGTCGAAGGCCTGTTAGCCACGAAGGTTTGAGATATATCCCTTGCTACTACCCCTTCAGTGGCCATGTCATCCCTAGAGGATGATGACTGCGATCATGTCATTTACAGGTAGTATGGTACAATTGAGGTGGAGCCACATGGGTGCCACGTGGCCTTTGACCAATGATACGCCGAGAAGTTCATGGGGCCATAAGTTTCAACTCATAACCCAATTTTGGATGAGTTTATAGTCATTGGAAATATCTAGAAGAGTAGAAGGCAATGGTTCCCTTATTCAAGGAACTCAGAGAAGTTGTAGGAAGGAAATTTTTTTATACCCCATCCCTTAAAAGGGTACTTAAGGGTTGGGTGTGTGACATAGTGGTATTAGAGAAGACAACAATACTTGGCCTGCTTGGGCTCATGAAAGAGTCAAATAACTTTTTTTCTTAAGAAAACTTTAAGGGGGAGTGCATCCTACCTTGACCTATCTAACATAACAAGATTTAAACACTAGGCCTGTATGGGCCAAAAATAAGCCACGGGACTGGTATGACAAGGCAAAGACAAGCCTATTATAAACATTCCCCTGCATTGGAGTAGTTTATCTGTTATCTACACAAGCCCCTTGGTTGAGGTTTCCTTTTGGAAAATTCTTACAACAAAAAAAAAGTTACAGGTGGATGTACATTAGACAGAGCATATTGTTGATTTGGTAGAATGATAGCTACTCCTACATGAGTGGGATTATGTTGATAGGCACTAATAGAAATACTTAGATGTGAATGGACTGAAGAGGTGGCAAGGTTTCCTACAAAAGTGGGCAGTTGGAGCCTTTGGAAACCTTGGTGATTGTTTATTTGAGGGGTAAGACCCTTACAGAAAGAATCCTCATGGTTAAAGGAATTGAACATGAAGTGATAGGATCCTTGGAAATAAAAAATTGATTCTTTGATAAAAGATATTAAACCCTGTATGTATAACCCCTCATGACTAGGGGACTGATGGGAAATTGTAAGGTCAATTTACTTGACCTATAATGAATGAAATTGTTGCTGGAATAACCCAGTTAAACAAGTAAAAAGGAGCCCTGTGGACTGAGAGTAACCTTCATGGAAGAAGCAGTGAAGTGACATGAGCAAGTTCAAAATATCATGATTGTGCTAAGGGAGTGTGTATCCCTATTAACTTAAGGGGTTTTCTATGCAAGAGGTAAGCAAGTGGAATGTATTTGCATTGTAGGCATAAGATAAATACTTGGTGCATGAGGATATGTTGAAATGCATATGGAAAAGATTGAGCATGCACACACACACACACACACATACTTATTATGGTGTGTCATTGGATATAAAATAAGGTGAGGTCATAGATCTTATGGTTATTGATGATCGGATTATAGCAACATAGATAAAATGATTAATGAAATGTTGATCCTGAATGTGGTAAAGGAATTGTTGGAGCACTTCTAGATGACCAATGGGTCAGGTTGACATCCAGAGGTGGATGGTAGCCATATAAGTATGACTTGGTATGCTCAAGTAGTAGTGAGAGGGAATCTAAAAAAATGGATTCCCATGATAAAAAAGTATGTTAATAAAAAATGGTTTGAGGCATGAAAAGAAGATTGATAAGCTATCTTGTTGCCTTGGGAACTATTGGAATTGCCGAGATGTTACTTCTGGGTTGTTGAATAATTTATAGTAGTTGAGGCAAGAATGCCTTCTTGTTGGTTGTTGTCATATGGAAAGGGGGACATAGTTATGATTATGTCCATTAAACTTGCAATGTGAATATTATGTGAATGAATGCAAGCTCTCGACAAAGATGGAATCTCAGTGTCTATTATCTCCAGGAGTCTTATCATAAGAATGGAAATAAGATCCTTGGGAGAAGGATCTGGAAGTCTAATATGCCCATGTGTACGAATGTATTGGAAAAGGTGCAAGCAATGAGCTTGCATGATGACTGTTTAGCTATGTTTGTATATGCTTGAGTGCATGGATTTAATGCATTGTAAGGTTTCTTGGTATGAAGACTGATATTAATACCAAATAAATAGGAATGAATGATATTAAATGTGCAAGTGATGCACATGTATGATGTATGAGTATATGTATACTAAATGCATGATGTGACTGCATGAATGAGTGAAATATTGCACTTTCCAATATTGAATGAATACCATGGATGCATGGTTGACTCTATTCTAAAGAGACATGAAATTTTTGTTTTGAATGGCAACTTGAGGGGAATGTGTTCCATTCCCTCAAGAAAGGCTAGTATAAATTGATGGAAGAGTAAATGAGCAAGTATGCTTCATTGTCATGATAAAATGCAACCTAATTTGGCCTTAAAGGCTGGATGTAAATGGTCATGAACAATAATGAACTAACTAAATTTCAATTGATATAGAAAAGAAAATTGTAAGTGTGTCTATAGTAGACAAAGAGTATGTCGAAGCATGTAGCAAGAGTGTTGTGCATGGAAACACAATGGGATAATGTGCATATGTAATTCAGAATGCATCATAAGAATGCAAGTTTATATTCCTTATGGAATATTTGGTAAACAACTGAAATGATAAATCTAAAGTTGACTCAAGGTTGAGGCCATCAAAGATAGTGATGGATATACAATAAGGAAGTTGCACGCTGAAGGAGTTTCCTGTGGAGGAACTGTGTAAAGACTCTGTTAGGAGAACAAAGTCACACCCGTAATGACTGATAAGAATTGGGCAGTGGGCTACAAGCATGTATATATATATATATATAAGAATCATGGATTATATTCTATAATATGATGCATGAATGGAAGACTAACAAATGAACATTGAATACTCTAATAACTAAATGGTAATGTGCATGAATCACATGTTCAGAATTCATTGTGAACAAAAAGATTGTTGTTGTAGCATGTTGATTTATCCAAGAAGGTTAAGGTGAACCTAACCAATACTGTTCAATGAAAAGAGTAGGGATATCCCAACATGGAGTAGATTTCATAAGCCAAGAAGGAGAAAATGAGGAATACTTTTCTCACTTAAAAATCTGTTTTGCTTAATAGAGTTATGAATCTAAAAAAGGAACAACTATGAAAGCACGGGAAAATAAATAAATAAGTATGTTTGAATGAATAGGTTTGATTAAGCCACGTTAAGTAAACGCAGTGAGGTCTTGGTTAATAACTTTGTTGGACTGAAAGTCCAGGGATGTGTAGAAGGAGTTGGACAAGGGAAGAGTTCCTTGACTCCTTCCTTGTCGTTTCTTGTATTTCTCTGGTACGAGAGATTGATTTACTAATGCAGGTAAGTGCTTTGGCATAAGGATGTTGATAGTTGTATGAATACAACTGGAAATTGGATTGTGATTGCACTAGCTAACACATTAAGGAGTAATGTGGTAGAGTGCATAGAGATATGTTGGGGCATATATGAAAATGTTTTATTGATTTAAATGCTATGATACATGCATGCTTATTTTACATGACGACTAATATATTTGTGATGCATGTCATGTGTAGAAATAAATTGGAACTATTGGGAAAGACAGTTACCAGTGATGGACAACCTCAAGCAAAGGATGAATATGAGAAGGTTGTTGTTGAAATTTGTTGAAGGGAACTTAAAAGTCTCCATAAAGCACCACCGATGAGGTAATATTAGAGAGGGTGTTGGCAGCCAGAATAGGTATAAAAGTGTTCATCCATGTGTGGCATAAGGTATGAAGGGATTTGATGAGAGTCCCCTCTAAAGTATTTTATTATCTACATGGTATGAAGATAATTTTAAGTGATTGTTGTATTCCATTGATACCCAAGCGGAGTATGATTCAATAAAAAAGATAACCTTAATGATAGATGTATGAACCTTTGGTAATCAAGGATGATTTATAATCCTTAAAAGAAAATTCATGAATAAGTAGTGTCATGGGTACATTGACCAATCAAGAGTGATTGGGAACAAAATTGCTCATAGGAAGCACATTAAATTGAATGCAATAAGGAAATGCATGCTTGCATAAGAGGGTAGACTATGGATTTGTTGTTAGGGAAGGGGGACCATGAGTGGCCATGAGTGTTGGTACCCTGGTTACCAATGAAGGAAGAATGCTTGAATGCATTCATGTGGAAATTTTAGTTTCATATATGCCGATTTGAGATCATGATCAACTGAAACAGGGAAAACATAGTCTTGCTATAAAAATACATATGTATAAAGGAACCATGTGGTAAAAGGTTGGTTGAGTTCCAACCCACAAAGGAAAAGTGCCAAATGTGAAAAATAACAATCTGAAAATCAATGCAAGGGGGCATTGTGTGTGAATGTGACCATGGAAAATGACACATTGATTAAATTCATTTTATGTTTGATTGCATGTTAAAAGGACATAGATGCTAAAGTAAAGCATGAGTAAGGAATGCTATTTCTTTTTTGAGTAAGGGAATTTGATTGTTAGTATGCACAATTTTGACACTGTTTGTGAGCCATTGCAAGTATGCAATGAAAATATAATGTGCACAAGAACTAACAATTGTTTGCCTGATTGAAGTTGAAATTGCAGGAAGAAGGGTCTTGGATATGGCAGTGCTGTAAGCCCGTAAGGAAGACAAATTGCATATTGAGCCAAATTTCTATGGGAAGGAAAATCCCATACTTGTGAATCTAGTTCCTGTGTGGAACAGATATGAAAAATAAAATGTGGAATTTGGAAATCTGTGGGTGAAAGATTTGCAAGAAAATTCTAAATTGGAATTGATGATAATGTCTCACAAAATTCATTTGTACATGTGATACAGGTAAGATGAAAATGATCTGTCTAGGGAGGACAAATAAAGACTGTCAAAGCTAGAAAGCATGGAAAAAGGTTATTGTTGAGACATGAGAACCCTGTGGTAAGCCATGATATCCCTAGATTATGTTGTTTTGTGATAACACAAGCTAGAGGGATGCCTCGACAAAGTGAGTCTGAGGGATGCCTCGACTGTAAGACTCGATGAAGTCTCTAGAAATATTCTTGTGCGAGAAACCCTTGTCAAGGCAAGGTGGGTCACCTGAGGAACTGTATAACAGAGAAGGGGATGCCTGATCATGGGTCTGGAGGGTGAGTGACAACAAGGAAGAGGAGAGTTTGATAATTCTTGTAAAATATTGATTGGAATCATGCACACAAGGGGTATGTCAAGGAAAACAATGAGCCAAGTTAACGAGACAACCATATGGATGTAGATCCATGAACTGCACAAATAAGTATTGTGCTGGATTATGAATATTTTCTCTTAAATTATGAACAATAATAAAATGGTTATGCACAAAATTGTGAATTGACATGCTTTCTATTAGAAATTTTGTAGGAATACGATGAATGTTGAGGATCTGGAAAAGGACCATACTATGAGGGAAAAAAAGAAGGTAATGCTAAAGCAACTGAATGACAAAGGCATGACAAGTTTTACCGAGAAAGAACAACGAGGACGATGCTCCTTTGAAGGGGAGGGGATTGTAATATCCCTGTTTCCCCTAGCTTGTAATTAATAATTACTTATGATTACCATGCCATGGCATGCGAACAATGTAACTGTATTATTGCTTAGATTTCCTACAACTGACTGTGGGGGTTAAGACTTGAAGTATTAGCCATGATACCACTAGAGGAAAGAGTGAGAAAACTTGTAGAGAGGGTTCATCATGCCAATATGACCTAATCCTCTTTCCTGAAATATTTGATCTCGAATAATAAGCATCATCCTGATCCCAAGGAAAAATGAATTAATGAGAAAAGGATTGGTGTTTGAACCACCAACTACCCCAATGAATGGAAGCATGGAGGGCCTGACTGAGAAGACATAAAACTGTCAGCCCTAAGTACCACATAGTGTAGTCTTTCTGCAAGCCCAGATTGACCCAAGTTCCTTCTGGCAGAAGGAATAGGACAGGTCCATAACCTCCCTTGGGGGGGAGGTGTGCAAGAGAATACAAAGAGGTAGAAAGGAAAAGAGTGTTTTGTCGAAGAGGAGAAAAACACCCGAGAAGAAGAAGAGACAAACAAATGGGTTTGAGGACCATTTAGAAGGAAGAAGAGCACGTGAGGCTCTCTAGTTCAGAATAAGAACTGAAAAATTAAGTTGTTCTAGTTACATGATATACTGGATAGTTTTTTCTAATCAAGCTGATAAATGGAGCTGCGTGATTGATTGAGCAATCACGGTATGCTTCCTTGCTTGGTGGACAAAAAAACTGGACTATTGTCTTCCTATGGGAAAAAGGAGAGTGACCTCCATGATTTTGCAAAAGGCCTGACGAAAAGAGAGAATTCTCTGGTGGTATCATGGCTTGGCACGGGGCTGGCTAGAGTGCTAAGAGTGAATGCCTCTGAGCCTATAGTTGGGTGGAAAGGAGAACACCCACAATCAGTTTGGTAGCTCTAACTTACAACACAGATAATTATTTTCACATATTCTGTGTAATTGAATTGAAATGCGTGATTGGACATCTATGACTATGTTAGAGATGTGCATTGCATGATTAATGGTGGTAATGCTTGTTTCCATTCGTGAACTCCTGCATTCGAGCGATTATAGGACGATAAGTTTGGTGCATGCCTTGCATAGTTGCATATAATTATCTTGTTGAATGGTAAAAATAGTAACTTTGATGGCCTCATGTCCCGGTAAGTGTGAAGTAGAATTTGAATATCACATTATGTTAATGAATTTCTGTTTAATCCTGTTTGGCAAGGGAGGACTGTTAGTAATGGCCTTTAAAAAAATTTGGGGCAGAAAACGAGTGACCCCTGTCTAAATCTATATATGTGCTAATCCTCCAAAAGACTATCCAAGGATAAAATTCGTGAATACAGAGTCAGGACAGACTCTATAAGACTGTTTTAAACTCATCCATCCCTTAAAATCAATTTTCCTGTTATAGAATTCGAGTCTTATAAATGGAAGGTGCTTCCTTCAAACCATTCTCCCAAGTAACTGTAGGATCGAGTCCATGGACTTAACCAAATCTTTGGTAAGATTTAAGAGTGTATCCCTCTAGGGCTTGTCAAATTTCCATATGACCAGGTTTTTGAAACCCTGCGCTATGCTCAAAGGGAGCTAAGACTTCTGAGGTTCAGGACTTTGGAGGTCCGGAGCTCCAGGATGTTATAACCTCAAAACATTATAATCCTGCCAAAGGAAATCTGTTGATACGGTTTCCAGAGAGTTTGACCAACAATTGGAGGTTTCTTATCCGCTATCGTGGGATCAACCTTATCGTTAAACCTTGACCAATTTTTCAGCCACGAAGTAATGCGAGTCGTCGATCTAAGAACTTTCAGGATCTTTCCTATCCGTTGGATATACGCTATGGTCAAATTTGGCATTGACCCACTTCATGAGTAAAAAGGTGTCAAATGGTTGGAATCCCCAAATGTCGAAGTCACGAAGTAACGTGGGCCGTAGATCTAATGATCCTTCAGGACCCTTCTTGACCATTAGATCAAGTATAGTGGAAGGATAGAGTAAGTTGTATCATTAACTGACAATAATATGTCATCCCCACTTTATGACCTCTCCAGTAGGTAACCCTTCGGGAAATTATTGGGTTAAGGACTATAAGGGATGTGAAGCCGCGAAACCCTTTAGCAATGAAATCCCATCAACCATTAGATTGCGAGGAATAATTCAAGAGCAATGTGATTCGTTGATCTGAGGATTTGTTGGGAACCTTTCTCAATCGTCCGATCAACCAGTGGAAGGACAATGTAAGTACTTTGTCGAAGTCTTACTTTGGGAAACGTAAGGTACAAAGGGTGAAAACATCTCGAAGCGTCGAAGGCTGAAGTAGGTGGCAAGGAAGTCTGAGACTTCGGGGCTCTGAGAGATTTGACATGTTGGTGCACAGGCCAAACACTGAAATTCCAAAGGTCGGAGTATGTGGCGAGAGTTCTAAAACTTCGAAACTCCGGGAAAAACTCGAGGATGTAGGAAGGTGTTTAAACCACCTTCNAAGGATGTAGGAAGGTGGTTTAAACACCGAAGTGTTGAAGTTTCCCATGTTGAAGTGTCCAACTCCGATTGGACGAGCCCGCATACGTTATGGTGATGCGGCATGCCTCGATGGTTCCACGTGCCGACGTGGGGGTTTTCTCAAGTTAAGTGTGGGACCCCCTTGTCAAGTTTAAGCTATGTGTTAAGCACAGATGAATCCTAGCCATCAGATCCAAGGGTGGATAGAATCTCCACCATAGATTCCAGAGTGGAAAGAGTCTTTCAGACTTCAGAGCTCTAGGGAAGTTTGTAGATCTCTACCAGAATATCGAAGGGGTTAAGGGCCTGTTACCCACGAAGGTCTTGGAGACATCCCTTGCAACCGCCCCTTCAGTGGCCATGTCATTTCTAAAGGATGATGACCATGGTCGTGTCAGTTCCAGGTAGGACGGGACAAATGAGGTGGAGCCATGTGGAATTTGACAAACGATACCCTGAGAAGTTTAGGGCGGCATAAATTTCGACTCAGAACTCAATTTGGATGAGTTTATAGTCATTGGAAGGCTCTCAAAGAGCAAAAGGCAATGACGCCCTTATTTGAGGAGCTCAAAGAAGTTGTAGGAAGGTGAAAAATTTATACCCCATCCCTTAAAAGGGTACTTAAGGTGTTGGGTGTATGACAACATGCATTTTGAAACATATGTTACCTCGAGTACTTTGTGAGCTTTTTACCTTTTTTCCCAAGAGGTGGGTTAATGCTCTTTGATTTTGTTGAAGAACTTTGGTATATCTTTTGCACTACATCCTTATTATATCACCTTTAAATTCTATAATATTCCTGAGTTTCCTAAAGCATTCTTTTGGTTCATTAACATTTTTTTTTTCCTTTTAGAGCATCTTTCTTGATCTTTTGAGCTTGCACACTTTCAATTCTTTTAACAATTATGATTGGAAACCTCTTTGTGCTTCCCTTAGACATGTACCTTTTATTATGGGATATCATCTTAACACACTTGTTTGGAATATTGGTTTTTGGTTTGGTTGGAGAACTATTGATCTTCAACACTTACATCCACTCTATCATATCACTTTCAGTATCAACATTGTCCTCTTCTATAATCTTCCAGAAATTGTTCTTCTCCAACTTGCTCAACATCACTACACTACATAATTAAGCTCTTAAAATGACATCCTTTTACCTCTTTATCTATGTTAGGTGTGAAGGAAATTGTAATTAAGGAGGATAAGCACAATTCCTCCTTCCTCCTTCTTCTATGACTTTGCAAATCATTCATGCTATCCAAAGTTGTGCTCTAGGGGGGGGCGCGGTGGGATGTTAGGATAATAGACATTAATACATTGTTGGAGGCTAACTTGGTATTATTTGTTTGGTTATGTGTTCTTTCTAGTGTGTTTCTTTGGTGTGATTTTGTACTTTTGTATTCAAAGGTCACCATTATATCATGTTCATGAGTGCTTTGATTGAGAACCTATTCTTGGTTTTCATGACACTTGATCGGTGAATTTTCTTCTTATTAGTCCATGATATCTATTTAAATATCATTGATGATGACTAGAGGCAAGTTTGATGTTGCATGATAAAGAGTAGAGCATTGTACTAGATGTAATCCCACTCTTAAATAAAAACACAACTTTTCTATTGCTTTGTTGGTGTTTCCTTAAAAAAATTTACCATAAAAATCTCATTGTTTCTATTTTATTTACATGAGATATTTGTCTATGAAGTTTGTCCGTGTAGTTTTCCACATGTTGATTTAACAATGATTATGATCTTTCCCTCCTTTATTATTATCTCAAAATTCTAAGATAATAAACAATTTACTAATAATATGCCCATGGTGTCTCTATAATATGCCCATGGTGTCTCTATGCATGTAATGTATTAGTTTAATTTTAAAGTCAATTTTTAATAAGTACCAACAATGATGAATCAGACCAAATCAATGTGGAGAACAAGATGACCAATATAAGTTGGGGGTGAATCCCAAGCCTGAGAGAATTCTTTACTTGATGTCAAACTTCTCCATGTTGCTACATGATTTCTATGTGTTTATGATTGTTCATGATTTCTTTGTGTTAATGATTGTTCATTGGGTGTTATTTTATTATAGACCTAGGTTTTTAATATGTTGGTTTTGTACCTTTGTATTTAATGGATGTTTTAGCATAAATTAATTCAATTTTGAGTCTTGGTACCTTCAAATCTTAATAGTGCTTATGGTGGTTGTATTTACTGTTCATGTTTTTTTTTTCTATAAATGTTATATACATACTATGTTACTCGTAGTAAAAAAAAATCTTTTATGTCAAATAAAAAAGCTTTTAACAAGTTTTTCAATATTGCTCAATTTATGATGCAATGATATAGGCATTAAGGCACACCAACATTAGTGTGAGGAAAGTGTTCAAGGGATATATTGTGGCTCTGCTCCATAGTGGAAGGTTTCCTAAATTATTTGAACTCATCACCTCCTCAATACAAGGCGAATTGAACTCATACAATTAGAAAGTGAATACTAATAATTAACAATCAAATCATAATAAAAAGTAATTTAAATAAATCTAAGATTAAAATATTCAACAAAGAATGGAATATTTGTTAAAAGAACTTACAAAATTTGGGGTTTCATTGTCTTTATCATTTGCTTCCAGAAGTGTTTTCAAATTTTATCTCTAGTCTCTCCAATCTACTTAACATAAACTATCTTATCTTTACCATTTGCTTCTACAAGTGTTTTCAAATTTTTTCTCTAGTCTTTTCAATCTACTTAACATAAACTATAATATACTATATAATCACAAACACTTTAAAGTGATGTCACGTAGCACGTCTGCTAAAATCCACATTAAACTTGTGAATAAGTGAACAATATACGTAGACGTGAATATTGAAGTTTACATATGCACTCTCTCATCATAATAAACAACCTAATTCGGCAACAAAATATTATCATTAACATAACAATCATTATAGATCCGATGAACGTGGAGATAATTCTATGTAAAATTCATTGAAGCCATGTAGTAGAAAGATCGTGATGATATCTTCCAACTATCTACCAGTCAAGTGGTTACATTTTGTATTTCATTTTGCATTTTGCAAATATTGGTAAAATGAAAAGTTTTGTTATTGGGAGATTACAATTGTCAATCAAAATTATGTATATGATGATGATGATGGTGATTAACGTCCACTAACACCAAATTGGTCTATCAAACTTTAAGAGGGTAAGTGATTATTTGCAATTCTTTAGAATTTTGTTTCTGTGCTAGAAAAGCATTAAGAGAAGCTTTCCAAAATCACCATAATTTTATTGAGTTAAGAGGTTAGGAAGTTTGGTAGTGTGACAAATATTTTGAAAATAAGAAGATATTAAATATACCACTGATAAAAAGACTAAAGAGGATATTAAATTTAATCTTAGTTCAATGATCTTAACAATGGAATACAACACGTTCGCGTCTTTGCATACATGTCAAGTGTACACAACATATTCTCCATGACGACTTTTGTAGGCTCATGATTCCAATGTGGGATGGCTCAAAGGAGCACCAACTGGATATAAATATTATTATTTTATTATAGTTTTGTCCCACAGAGCCGGGGCCTTCCTTCCTTCCTTCCTTCCTTCCATCCATCCATCCATCCATCCATCCATCCAGTGTAAAGGTTTCTGAGCATATTTTTCATCCATCCAACGTAAAGGCCAGTCGTGCTCACAAGGCTATTGTAGCGAAGGGCCTACTACACCACAAGGAAGTCTTTCCTCTACCCTTCAACAAAGTCCATTGATCTTAGTAGAGAACACAACATGTTCCCCGTCATTGCATGCATGTCATATGTACACGACTTTAAGTTAAGGTATATTTTAGAAGACAACACGTTCCTTGTCTTTGCATGCGTGTCAGATGTACACAGTTTTAAGTTAATGTGTATTTTAAATTATGGATTCGTATCATTATCCATGAAACATTTGAAATAGGAGGTAGGGACTACAAGTTTATCCATTTGTGTTGGCACATGGCACCTCATATGGTATTCATAGAATCAAAATTTGGCCCCTAATTAATTGTAGTACTCTCCATAACTTGTGTGGGCTCATTATTCTATTGGAGGATGGCTTGGAGGATCACTACATGGATATAAATATTATTGTTTTTATTACAGTTTTGTCTTGTGGAGCCCAAGCCCTTTCATCCATCCATTCAGTGTAAAGGTTTTTGAGTGTTGGTTGTCCATCCAGCGTAAATTTCAGTCGTGCTTACAAGGCTAGCATAGGGAAGGGCCTACCACCTACTTGTATTTGTGGAGGAAAGGCTTACCCACCTGTCTGGCCTCATTCATGGAGGAAAATCCTACCCACCTAGCGTTCCAAACCCCCTTCCCAATTGACTATCTTCAATTCTTCCTCTGCTCAGTAAAGACATAAATGAAAGCTCTCAAATTCAGTATTATAGATTTCACAGACTAGTCACTCGCTTAGTTGAATATTTCAACCAAGGTTTGTGTTTGAATTTAGGAAATACATAAAAAAATATACTAGATGCACATTGGCTAGTTCTGATAAATATATCATC
>JASDQU011027377.1:36246-49017 GCA_032191745.1 Picea mariana | reverse complement strand
AGGCAAGGAGGCAGAGGTAGTAATGTGGTAACTGATGAGTTACTCTACGAGCTAGGCATGGATGGATGCCATGGAGACAGCTCAGAAGAGAGAACCTGACATAGGAGATGTCAATGAGAGTGAAGATACAGGATCTGATGAGGAAACAAAAGGATCTCCAAGAGGAGAAACAACAGAGGAACAACTAGTAAGAAAGGTCACAAGAGTTGGATCCAGGCCTAAGATGGAAGTGTCCATGTGTGAAGGTAATTTAAATGTTGATGAATTACTTGATTAGATAAATTCCATGGATAAATATTTTGATTATGAAGAAGTAGAAGGGGAGAAGAAGGTAAAGCATGCAGTGACTAGGCTAAAGGGACATGCAACTCTATGGTGGGATGAGTTGCAGGCAGATAAAAGACGAAAAGGAAAAGCTAAGATCAAGAGTTGGGATAGAATGGTGTCAAAATTTAAAGGTAAGTTCACGCCTAAGGATCATCAGCTGAAATTGTTTATACAATTACAAAACTTTAGACATAAAACTATGACAATAAAGGAATACACAGAGGAATTCTATAGGTTGAACATTAGAGCTGGTCACATTGAGGACGATGTTGAGAAGGTTGCTAGATACATAAATGGTTTGAGGTATGAAATTCAAGATGAAATAAGCCTTTTGTCCCTGATAATTGTTGAAGATGCATACCAAGCAGCTTTGAAGGAAGAAGAGAAGTTGGCCAGAAAGCAAAGCCAGAGAAACAGAGGAARGAGTCCAACAAGAGGCAAAGGACAATCTAACAGAGGAATAYTTCAACCTTCAAAAGAAGAGGCAGGAAGTTCAAGCAGCCAGTCACCAAGAGGAGGAGAATCAAGAGGCAAAKAAATGAGATGTTATACATGTGGTAAAATAGGACACATGTCATGGGACTGTCCAGAGAACAAGGGAACAAATCAAAGGAATGCACATTCATTGCAGAAACGAAGGAAGAAGATGTGGATGTAGTAGCAAAAGAAGAAACTCCAGAAGTAGGGGAATCATTGTTGCTAAAGAGAKTTTTGGTTAAGGCAGAAAAGGAGGTTCATGAACTGGCTCAAAGGAAAAGTTTGTTCAGGACTATATGTAAGTCAAGAGGTAAGTGCTATAAAATTGTCATTGATAGTGATAACACAAACAATTTGGTTTCCATAGAGATGGTAGAGAAATTGGGATTGCATAGACTAGTACATCCCACTCCCTACAGAGTGTCTTGGTTGCAGAAGGGACATCATATTTTGGTGAATGAATAGTGTAAAGTGGAATTCCAGATTGATAGCTACACGGATGAAGTGTTATGTGATATAATGCCCATGGACGTCTACCATATTCTGTTGGGAGGGTCGTGGCAGTATGAAAGGAAAGCCATTCATGATGGTAGAAGGAACACTTATTCTCTTGAAAAGAATGGGAAAAAGCATGTGTTGTTACCTTTGAAGGATGAGACAACCAAGGAAGAAATTGGTTGAAGTGTACTGCTGATAAGTGGGAAGGAGATGCTACAAGAAGTAAAAAAAGAAGAAGAGATGCATTTTTTCTTAATYGGTAAGCCAAAGGTAATACTCACTAATACAAACCTAGATGATTTACCTACAAAAGTTGAAGTTATGCTTGATGAATTTGTTGATATTKTAGTAGATGACTTACCAAATACTTTACCTCTTGTGAGAAGTATTAGCCACATTGATTTAATCCCGGGAGCAAGTTTGCCTAATAAAGAAACCTACAAAATGACCCCATAAGAGAATGAAGAAATTAGAAGGCAGATACAAGAAATGTTAGATAAAGGATTGGTGAAGGAGAGTTTGAGTCCATGTGTTGTACCAACAATACTCATCCCAAAGAAGGATGGAGGATGGTGCATGTGCATCGACTCCAAAGAAATCAACAAAATTACCATAAGATACAGATTTCCATTGCCTTGCATAGATGATTTGATGGACTGTTTGAGTGGTTCAAAATATTTTTCAAATATTGATTTAAAGAGTGGATATCACCAAATTATAATTAGAGAAGGGGATGAGTGGAAAACAACTTTCAAAACTAATAGTGGATTGTATGAATGGTTGGTGATGCCTTTTGGGTTCACAAATGCTCCAAGTACATTTATGAGGTTAATGAATGAGGTTTTGAAAGAGTTTATTGGGAAGTTTGTGATAGTGTATTTAAATGATATCTTGATATATAGCCAGACAAAAGAGGAGCATCTGAGACATCTCAGAATGGTTTTAAGTACTCTGCAAAAAAAAAAGTTGTTGATCAATTTGAAGAAGTGCAACTTTATGAAGAATGAGCTAATATATTTGGGGTTTGTAGTATCTGAAGAAGGTTTGAAGATGGATCCAAAAAAGTTTCGATCCATAGTAAGTTGGCCTACTCCCAGAAATACATTTGAGGTAAGAAGTTTCCATGGACTAGCAAGTTTTTATAGGAAATCTATCAGAAATTTCAGCCAAATTTGTGCTCCAATTATTGAGACCATCAAAGAGAACAAACAACCATTTAAATGGACAGTGGAAACTGATCGAAATTTTCATATTTTGAAGAAAAATATCACTAAACAACCTGTGTTAGCTTTTACTAGATTTTGACAATTTCTTTCAAATTGAGACCGATGCCAGTGGGACTGCAAAAGGAGTTGTTCTCGGGAAGGTGCAAAGACCAATTGCATATTTTAGTGAGAAGCTAAATGAGGCAAAGCAAAAGTATTCTTCTTATGATAAGGAGTTTTATTCAATTGTGCATGAATTGAAGAAATGACGACATTATCTTATGCCCAAGGAGTTTGTTCTTTACACTAACAATCATGCATTATAATTTATAAGTAGTCAACCAAAACTGAATCAAATACATACTAAATGGGTTGAATTTCTACATAATTTTACCTTTGTAATTAAGCACATGAGTGAGAAAGAAAATAAAGTTGTTGATGCATTAAGTAGAATTAATTTACTTTTGCGAATTTCAAGTCATCCCTTTAGGCTTTAATGGTTTAAAAGAAATATATTGATATGATGCAGATTACAAGGATGCCTATATAACTTGTGGAAATATCATTGTTGGTAACATAAGTCAATGGTTGGACTATATGATACATGAAGGATTGTTGTTCAAGAACAATAGATTGTGCATACCAAAGTGTTCAATGAGGGAGAATCTTATCAAACAAAAACACAGTGGAGGATTGTCAAGACATTTTGGACAAGATAAAACCTTTGCTCAGGTAAATGTTTTTTATTATTGGCCAGGTATGCAGAATCAAGTGAAGAAGTTTGTAGAGAAGTGTAGAATTTGTCGGCATGCTAAAGGGAGAAGTCAGAATACAAGGTTGTATCAACCACTACCCATTCCAAACAGGCCATGGGATGTAGTGAGTATGGAATTTGTGTTGGGATTGCCAAGAACACAGAGAGGTAATGATTCTATCTATGTCGTGGTAGATAGATTTTAAAAAATGGCTCATTTCATTGCGTGTACCAAGACTAGTGATGCCACAAATGTTGCAAATTTGTTCTTTAAAGAGGTTGTAAGGTTGCATGGTTTACCCAAAAGTATAGTTTCTGACAGAGACACTAGATTTGTGGGACACTTTTGGAGAACCTTATGGAAAAAGCTTGGTACTAATCTCAGTTTTATCTTATCCTATCATATACAGACTGATGGACAAACAGAGGTAGTAAATAGAAGTTTGGGAAATATTTTGAGAAGCCTTGTGAATGAGAACCCTGGGAAGTGGGATCAGATGCTTGCTCAATCTCAGTTTGCATATAATGACTCATCAAATAGAAGCACATGGATGAGTCCATTTCAAATTTTGTATGAAATGCATCCTAGGGGAGTGTATGAGTTAAGGAATTTGGGAAAACATGAATTAAGAAGTGTTATTGGTGAGGATTTTGCAATGCGTATACAAGTGTTGGAAACAGTGGTACAATATTGTCATTGATGTCAACAGGGTGCAGAAGAATCCAGTATAAACCCAAAGCTCAGAAGGAAGAATGTTAATCCAAGCTCAAAAGAGATAACGCATTTGAAATAACACAAGAGACAAAGTTCTGCGAGTAAAGAAATCATTTTGTAAAGGATCGAGTTACAGGAGCCGTTCATTCTTATTTAGGAACAATCCAAGATTGTTACATCGAGGTGAAGTCATAGGTTCGGAAGGATTAAATATCAACCATCAAATCTGAAGTACGAGCTTCGAATGATCTCGCCAGACGTTAGATCAAGGAGGGACTTCGAATGAATTCTCGACCATCCGATCGAGTTTAGTGGAAGGACAGTGTAAGCCACAATATCCCGGAGTCTTGGATTAAAAGAACTCATGCAGACCATTGATATAAGATCTCCTTGGGAGCAATAGGATCCGTTGGGTCAAGTGATCAACTCTGGCGCTGACCACTCTAGTGAAAAGTAGTCTAAAACATGTAAGTTTACCTGAAGGTTGAAGCCCTGAAGTTACGAACTCCCGTCAACCATTGATCTGGAGTGAAAATATTGAAACCGTCAGATCACACTAAAGGGAAGAAGGTGGTCAACTTCGACACTGACCACTACGGCGAAAAGGAGTCTAAAACAGGTAAGGTTATCCAAAGGCCGAAGCCCCGAAGTCACGAACTCCCGTCAACAGTTGATCTGGAGTGAAAATATTGAAACCGTCAGATCACACTAAAGGGAAGAAGGTGGTCAACTCCGACGAAAAGGAGTCTAAAACAGGTAAGTTTACTCAAAGGCCGAAGCCCCAAAGTCACGAACTCCCATCGACTGTCGGATCAGAGGAAGAAGGTGGTCAACTCTGGCAATAAGCAACTCAGATAAACCAAGAACTCTCGAACCCCGGAGTTTCGGAATAAACAGAGGCCATAGGATCAAGACAATTGAAAATCTACAGTGGTAGATCTATTCAGCATTTCGGCGATAATTGAAGGATGGTATAAAAGTGCCAAAACTCCCAAAGCCACGAAGTACCGAAGCCATGAAGTAAGACATGTGGAAGAAGACAAATATGACACGTGCCCAATCGACTAGTGACAAGTGTCAAGGTATAGTTGGCACATTAGGTATACGTAAGTCATGAATCAAGGTGACATGTGGCAACCACTCAGCTAGTGCCATGTCAACAATGACGTTAGCAAGATAGGTCACTCTAGGAGTACATCCTTCGGGGATATCCAGCTTCTCCTACCGGCAAAATTACTCTAAGCGTCGAAGGCCGAAGTCATGAATAGCCGAATACCTAGAGAGCAGGAGCTCCTTTGTGCCTAAGTCTACGGTCCCAGCTCCTAGACATATGAAGGTTATCAAGCAAGGAATGTAGATACGCCCTTCGAAATCCCAAAATGAACGAGAATTGTCCGTCTCAAATGTGCAAATAAAATGCGACCGTCAATCTTGATAAGCGATTAAGCACTCTTTTGACTTAGCGCTTAGTCACCGCCTATGGTCATATGGAATAGAGGTCCTAAAAGTGCGTCTGTGCGAATTTTAACATACAAAGGAAGAATTTTTCCTCTGTCAGGAAGAAACTTTGAACTAGACAGGATCTGGATTCTATCCTGATTGATATCAAGTGATCAAATACATCCAATGCATTGGAAGGATAATCGAAAAGCTCAAATATGATCTGTTGGAGAACTAGGGATGTAACAAAAACTTAAGAATAAAATAAAAAGACATGGGATTGAATTAAAAGAAATCAATCCATACCTGTGATCGATTTATGAAAATCCCTCTCACTAAATTGAAAAGCTTTCACGTTAATGCGTGAATAATAATAGAGGGAGATATCAATTCTAAATTAACAAACAAATGTTATTATTGTTAATTTAAATGAAGAGGTGCAATGATCCAAACAAAGGGACACAATGCTTCAACACTCACACCAGTTGGAAGACTATATAAGCAAGAAAGAACGGTGAAGAAGAGGTTTCTCTGCAGTCCAGATCGAAGACCAAAAGAAGAAGCAGAGTCCAAAGAAGAAGAACTAATGATACTTATGTAGTGAGGGTGGAAGGGAGGAGAAAGGAAGGATTCAAATTCTTTACTAAGTAAAGTGTGAATGAAAGGGAGTTGGTACTTCCTAGGGTTGGTGCCCTAAAAACAAGGGAGTTGGTGCTTCCTAGGATTAGTGCCCTAAAGACAAGGGAGTTGGTGCTTCCTAGGGTTGGTGCTCTAAAATAAGGGATTTGGTGCTTCGTGCCCTAAAACAAGGGAGTTAGTGCTTCCTAGGGTTGGTGCCCTGAAGAAGGGGATTTGTGTCTCCTAGAGTTAGTTCTCTAAAAAGGATTGGTGTCCTTCACTATCTCAAATTATTCTTTATTAAACCTTGTAATCCCTGTTAATTATATTTATATAATTGATTTTAAATACAAGCCTATTGTTGATCTTTGTGGTGATTAATAAAGTAACAAAGTAATTGCTGAATTTTTAAAAAGAGGTAATACTGATTCACCCCACCTCTCAGTATTTCCAACAATTGGTATCAGAGCTAGTGCCTTTAGCACAGTCTAATAACTGGAAGGTAGATCCTGAAATGGATCAGCAAAGGGGAATGTCTTCCAACAAAGCACCATTGTTTAATAGAGGTGGTTATGCTCTCTGGAAAATAAGAATGAAAAGCTACCTGTTGGCTCTTGGTTTTGATGTCTGGAAATATGTTGTTGACGGTTACACTGCACCAGCTACTCCACCCACAGGTACTGCAGGAAATAATATTTGCAATGACAACTCAAGAGCATTTAATGCCATTCTAGGATGATTGGCAAATTCTATATGTGTGAAGGTAATGCATTGTAAGTCAGCTAAGGAAATATGGGACAAATTGGAGGTTGTATATAAAGGAAATAGCAAAGTCAAGGAAGCAAAACTACAAACCTATAGAGCTCAGTTTGAAAATTTGAAGATGAAAGAAGAAGAGAATATTGTTGAATACTTTCATAGGGTAGATGAGGTAGTTAATTCAATCAAAGCAGCAGGAGAAGAACTTACGATAAATCTATTGTACAAAATATCTTAAAGTCATTACGTATGAGATATGATGCCAAGATTTCCACAATTGAAGATAGTCGAGAACTTGACAAACTCACAGTAGGTCAGCTTCATGGAATTTTTACAGCATATGAGATGAGAACAGGGAGCGAAAAACATCAAAAGAAGAAACAACCTTTTAAGCATCTAAAACAAAGATGAGGTAGGAGAAAGAGACCAATGACGAGTTATCAGATATATATGATGAAGAAATTTCCAACTTCATGAAAAAAATCAAGAAAGGGACTGGAAAATACAAAGGAAAGATTCCTCTAATATGTTTCAACTGTGGCAAAATTGGACACTTTACCAATAAATGTCCCTATCCTAAGCAAGAGGAAAGTGATGATGAAAGAACCTTCAAAGATCAGAAGAAAAGAAAAACCAAAGATAAGAGGAAGTTCTACAACAAGAAGAAAACGTTCTTTACCCAAGAAGACAGTAGCTCATCTGAAGAAAGTGAAGAAGAGGATCCAGAGCTTCTATTTATGGGAATAAAAACTCAAGATGATAATCATTCGGAAGATGAAGAAGAAGTGAACCTCGAGGAAGAATTCATTCGTGCAATTGAAGAACTAAGAAAATCTAAAAAGCAAAACAAGTTACTAAGGTAACAACTTCTAGAGATTGAAGAAGCTACTAAATCAATAGAAAAGAAAATTTCCAAAACCATTAGCGAGTCAGAACAATTGATTATTAAGTTAAAAACTCAACTCCAAGAAACCAAAAGAGAAGAAGAAATATTGAATAAAGAACTCAATGAAAAACAACAAATATGTAAGATACTGAAGGATGAAATAGTTCAACTAAAAGGGAAGCTAGAAAAAGAAGATATTCAGTCTAAGTTTGAAAACAACTCCAAAATCCTGAATACCATTCTTAGCAGTCAGAAATCATCAAATGATAAGACAAGACTAGTATATGATCCCTCTACAAAACAATAAAATGACAAAATCAACTATGCATATGTTCTTAAGAACCCCATAAGAAGAAAAGAAAATACAACAAGAACAACACCATTGAAAACTATCCCAAATAAATAGAAATCTGCACTTCCTACTAAAGAAAAAGATGAACATAAGAATAGAATCATCAGAAGGAATCCCTCTAACAAAAATCAATATATCTTCCTTGGTTATTGTTATTCTTGCACAAATTTTGTACATAAAGCAATACCCTGTAAAGTTGATAGAAAGTACAATCCAAGAAATATTCAAAGATATGAAAACAATAAGGATAATGCAGAAAGAAGAAATTACAACTCCTCTCCCTTACAAGACTACAATGTTGAATGTTACAAATGCAACAACTATGGTCATAAAGCTAGTGAAGGTAGATTGTCAAAATATGACAAAAAGATAAATATTCCCAATAATCAAAAAGTATGGAAGAAGAAGCAAACAGAGTGCAATGTAGCCCTATATGCGAGAAACCAAGGATGTCAGTGTATATAGACAGTGGATGTTCCAAACACATGACTAAATATCAAAGCAAATTTCTCAAGTTAAACCAAAAAGGAAAAGGAAAAGTAACATTTGGAGATAATATGTCAGCCAAAATAATGGGAAAAGGTATTGTCAGTTTAGGAAATAACAAAACCAAAGCAAAAGATGCACTTCCAGTAGAAAATCTCAAACCTAATCTCCTAAGTGTAAGTCAGATATGTGATTATGGTCACATACTCACCTTTGATTCTCATAAATGTGAGATCAGAAAAAAAGGACACTGGAAAGCTAGTAGCAGTTGCACCAAGAACATCTAGCAATGTGTACATCCTTAATATAGATGAAGGAGAAAAATGTTGTTTAAGCCAAGTAGATGAAAGATGGCTATGGCATAGAAGGGTGGGACATTTAAGCTTTGACAACTTGATCAAAGCCAGCGAGAAGGAATCAGTAAGGGATCTACCAAAAGTTATTAAGCCTTCAGATTCTATTTGTAAACATTGTCAAATACAGAAGCAAACAAGAGTTAGGTTCAAAACAAAAGAGAATTCCACAACAAAACCCTTAGAACTTATTCACACAGATCTATGTGGACCTACCAGAACTAAAAGTACTTATGGTGAACATTATTTTATGTTGATCATTGTTTATTACACAAGATTTACCTGGATATACTTTCTAAAACCAAAATCAAAATCCTTTGAGAAGTTTAAAACATACAAAGCCCTTGTAGATAATGAAACATACCTCAAAATTAAATGTTTCAGATCAGACAACAAAGGAGAATTCACCTCTAAAGAGTTCATTCAATTATGTGAAAATCATGGTATCAAAAGACACTTTTCATCTCCAAGGACTCCTCAACAGAATGGAGTAGTAGAAAGGAAAAACATAACAATTCAAGAAGTTGCAAGAACCATGCTAAATGAAGCCAAGCTTCGAGACAAATTCTGGAGAGATGCAATCTACACAACAATCCACATACTTAATTGAGCTCAGTTAAGATCCAACCATGACAAAACTCCTTATGAACTATGGTTTGGCGGGCCAACATCTGTAAAACACTTTAGAATTTTTGAAAGTAAATGTTACATTAAGAATGATGAAGATAATTTAGAAAAGTTTGATCCAAGATCTGATGAAGGTATAATTTTAGGGTATTCACCCAATAAGAAAGCATACAGATGTTATAATCTTAGACTACTAAAGATAGCGGAAAGTGTCAATGTAAAGATAGATGATCTAAAACTAAAGAAAAGCATATCCCAAGACATATAAAAAATTGATAAAAAAATCTTAGCAAGAAGATGATGATGTAGAATCTCAGCAAGAAGATGATGATAATGAAACACAGGAAAATGAACCGTATACTGATCAAAAAGACAATGAATAAATTCTCTTTCCAAAAGCTCCATCAAAAAGAGTTCAAAAGAATCATCCTAAAAGTCAGATTATTGGAGATAAAAATGCAGGAGTGGAAACAAGAAGGAAACTCACATTTGACTCAAAACAAGCAATGTTATCCCTGATAGAACGTAAGTCGTTTAAAGAAGCCAACAGAAGTAAAGATTGGATAAAATCAATGAATGAAGAACTAGACCAAATAGAGAAGAACCAGACTTGGGAACTATTTCCAAGACCCAAGGACAAGAATGGTAGGAACCAAGTGGATCTTCAAGAACAAACTAAATGAAAATGGGGAGATTATAAAGAACAAAGCCGGATTAGTTTGCAAAGGATATTCCCAAGTGGAAGGTATTGTTTTTTAAGAGATTTTTTCTCTAGTAGCAAAACTTGAATCCATCAGAATGTTCCTGGCATTTGCATGCTTCATAAATTTCAAAATCTATCAGATGGATGTCAAGTCAGCATTCCTTAATGGAACACTAGAGGAAGAAGTCTATGTTGAGAAACCAGAAGGATTCAATGTTAACAAAAAATCAGGACTATGTGTGCAAGCTAAAAAAGGCCTTGTATGGTCTTAAACAATCCCCCATATCATGGTTCTCAAGGCTTGATTAGTACCTACAAAAACAAGGATATAAGAGAGGGACTACTGACAACAACTTATACATCAAAATTGAGGATCAAAACATTATTGTTATGGTGGTATATGTAGATGACATCATATTTGGAAGTAATCTTACTATAGTAAGTAGAAAGTTTGCAACCAAAATGCAAGAAGAATTTGAAATGTCTATGCTAGGAGAACTATCCTTCTTCTTAGGTTTACAAGTAACTCAAACAGAAAAAAGAATATTCGTTTCCCAAGCCAAATATATCAAGGAAATGATAAAGAAATTCCAAATGGAAGAAAGTAAACCTATGAGTACTCCCATGGTCACTGGATGTAAACTAAGCCTAGAAGATGACTCACCAAAAGTGGGCCAAACGATGTACAGATCAATGGTTGGAAGTCTTCTCTATTCAACAACTACAAGACCTGACATCATGCAGGGTGTAGGACTCGTAGGGAGATTTCAATCCACTCCTAAAGAAACTCACTTAAAAACAGTAAAGAGAATATTCAGATATCTTAAATGCACCTTAGAACTTGGATTATGGTATCAAAAAGATAAAGACTTCAATCTAACTGCATACACTGATGTAGATTGGGCCAGTAGTATAGATGACAGGAAAAGCACCAGTGGAGGAGCATTTTTTTTAGGAAAGTGTATGGTAGCATGGCTAAGTAAGAAACAAACATCCACATCACTATCCACAGCAGCGACATAATACATTGTTGCCACATCCTGTTGCACACAAGTTCTTTGGATGAAGCAAACATTAGAAGATTTACAAATAAGATATGATGATCCCATTCCTATTAATTGTGATAACACTAGTGCCATAAGTATCTCTAAAAATCTAGTAATGCATTCTAAAACCAAACACATCCCAATCAAATACCATTTCCTAAGATATCAAGTTGCCCAAAAGGTGGTTAAAATAGTGTATGTGGACACCAAAGAACAAATTGCAGACATATTCACAAAACCTTTATCGAGGAGCACTTTTGAAAATCTTYGACAGAAATTGGGAGTAATTCACATACCTCATTAAAACCATAAAAATCGTATCAGAAGAAAAGGGGCACATGGTCAGGGGGAGCATTGCCACAGAGGGAGCGAAGAAAGATCCCCTCTATCATTGCTTTCAAAGTGGGATGCAATTGATAAGCAACAAAAATAAAAATATTTCAAAGAAAAGGTTTCCATCAATGCCAAAGGGGGAGAATGTTGGACACAGTGGTACAATATTGTCATTGATGTCAACAGGGTGCAGAAGAATCCAGTATAAACCCAAAACTCAGAAGGAAGAACGTTAATCGAAGCTTAGAAGAGATGATGCATTTGAAATAACACAGGAGACAAAGTTATGCGAGTGAAGAAATCCTTTTGTAAAGGATCGAGTTACAGGAGTCATTCATTCTTATGTCGAGACAATCCAAGATAGTTAGATCGAGGTGAAGTCAAAGGTTGGGAAGGATTAAATCTCAATTGTCAGATCTGAAGCAGGAGCTTCGGATGATCTCGCCAGCCGTTAGATCAAGGAGGGACTTCAGATGAATTCTTGACCATCCAATCGAGTTTAGTGTAAGGACAGTGTAAGCCAAAATATACCAGAGTCTCGGATTAAAAGAAATCATGCAGACCGTTGATCTAAGATCTCCTCGGGAGAAATACTAGTCGTTGGATCAGGTGGTCAACTCCGACGCTGACCACTCCGGCCAAAAGGAGTCTAAAAAAAGTAAGTTTACCCGAAGGCCGAAGCCCCGAAGTCACGAAATCCTACCAACCGTTGATCTGGAGTGAAAATATTGAAACCGTCAGATCACGCTAAAGGGAAGAAGGTGGTCAACTCTAACATTGACCACTCCGGCGAAAAGGAGTCTAAAACAGGCAATTTTACCCGAAGGCTGAAGCCCCAAAGTCACGAACTCCCGTCAACCATTGATCTGAAGTGAAAATATTGAAACCATCAGATCACACTAAAAGGAAGATGGTGGTCAACTCCGGCGCTGACCACTCCGGGGAAAAGGAGTCTAAAACACGTAAGTTTACCCGAAGGCCGAAGCCCCGAAGTCACGAACTCGCGTCGACCGTCGGATCAAAGGAAGAAGGTGGTCAACTCCGACCTTGACCTAATCCAGCGATAAACAACTCAGATAAACCAAGAACTCCCAAACCCCGGAGTTCCGGAATAAACAAAGGCCATAGGATCAAGACAGTTGAAAATCTACAGTGGTAGATCTATTCGATACTTCGACAATAATCAAAGGAT
>JASDQU011027377.1:6998-20722 GCA_032191745.1 Picea mariana | reverse complement strand
AGTCTCGCTCAGTAATCTACGTGAGTAATCGCTGCGTGAGAGTAATCTTTGATATTATTGACTGCATCTGAAACAACACTTGTACTCGTTTAGAGTCCAGTTGCATGTACTCGTAATTCTGAAGGCGGTGTCTGCAAATTTTGAGCCTATATTAAGGGGACTTTTCGGTGCATAGCTGGTATTGTTGTTGAGATAGTGAGATCGCTACCTGGTTGATAAAGGAGCGATAAGAAATAAAAAGGAGACTTCTTTCTCAACGAAGCTTGCAAGTATGGTGAATCCGCTGGCAGAAACGTACCTCAACGAAGCCAATAAATTGGATGGATCGAATTTCATCAATTGGAAATTCAAGATACAAACCTTGATGGAGGGTTACGGCGTATGGATGATCGCAAAAGGAGATGAAGCGCAACCTGATGCGACTACAGGCACGACAGCGACAACAATCCTAGATTGGGATAAGCGAGAGAACAAAGCCAAGGTATTGTTGAGAATGTCTGTTAAACGTGGCAAGCACTTAAAGATCTAGTGAAATGTGGCAAGCACTTAAAGATCTGTATCAAACTAATAATATGAATCGCATTCTTTTCCTAAAGAGTAAATTGTTAAGTATTAAAATGGATATAAATGAGTCTGTCAGTACTTTCCTTGGGCGAATTAAAGAAATGAAAGATAAATTGGGAGATATAGGAGAAAAAGTGTCAAACACTGATCTTGTCACAATTKCCCTAWATGGAATGCTAGAGGACTATAAAATGTTTATAACAGGCTTTGCAGCGAGRGAGAAAGCTCCTACTTTTGAGGAACTCACAGGTATATTGCTGCAAGAGGAAGAAAGGCGCGYGAATTTGAAGCCTCAGAATTCAGACTTAGCACTATGGACAAAGAAGAGATTCCCTAAAGGGAAACCACGAGAAGGAGGCAGAGGAGGAAGTTCATTTCAGAAGAAGTCATTTTYGAAGCCAAATCAAGGTATGCCATCGAATAGAAATGAACCTAAGTGCTTTTATTGTGGTAGGACTGGGCATCTTGCCATMGAATGTTATAAGAAGAAAAATGATGATGAGGCTAGGCATAAAAATAGAAAACATTTAGGACACTTTGTAGAAGAAAACCTGAATATTGAACCAAAAGATCTCAAATTGTTTGTGTCTAATGCTGCGTTGTCTGCTGAAACTGATGATGTTGATGCATGGTTTGTTGATTCTGGCGCTTCAATTCACATGACATGTAACAAGAATTGGTATACAAACTTTAAAGAAACACATAATGGTGCCCATATTTATCTTGGAGATGATCGCTCTTATCAAATCAAGGGATATGGAGATATTCCCGTAACACTTTCGAATGGTACTGTCAGACACATTCGCAATGTTGTGTATGTCCCTAGGATAAAGAAAAACTTGGTTTCTGTGTCCACCATTACAGAGCAGAATTTGAAGGTCGAATTCTTCAAGACACATTGTATAGTGAAGGACTTGCAGGATCATTACATAACTGTTGCTTCAGGAGTCAGAGTTGGAGGCCTATACAAACTTGATGTCACGAGCAAGAATCATCAAGCTTTAACTTCTGTGACTATGCCTACAGAAACTCTTTGGCACCAAAGGTATGTTCACATTAATTATTATGATTTGTTGTTATTACAAAAACAAAGTATGGTTGAAGGACTCGCTATGTTAAAGAATGAGTATGCTGCTTGTGAAGGTTGTGCATTAGGAAAGATGCACAGAGATGAATTCCCCTCTAATCCTGATAGGAGAAAAAGAGATCTATTAAAACTTGTGCACAYTGATGTTTGTGGACCAATGCAGACAAGGTCATTAGGAGGTGCTTATTATTTTTTGTTATTTATTGATGACTGCACAAGATACACATGGGTTTATTTCCTTAGGAAAAAGAGTGATTTTTTTGAATAMTTCAAGGAATTTAAAAACATGGTGGTTAAGCAAACAGGAAAACCCATCAAAATCCTTCGCTCARATCAAGGGGGAGAGTACATATTTGGGAACTTCATCAAGTATTGCAAAGATCGTGGAATAGTACAACAATTTACAGTACCCCACACTCCACAACAGAACGGAGTTGCAGAAAGGAAAAACAGAACTCTGGTGGAGTGTGCACGAAGTATGATGAAAGGTAAGAATTTCTCAAATGCTTTTTGGGTTGAGGCCATTAGCACTATTGTTTACTCAAAGAATAGAACTCTGGTGGAGTGTGCACTAAGTATGATGAAAGGTAAGAATCTCTCAAATGCTTTTTGGGTTGAGGCCATTAGCACTGTTGTTTACTTAAAGAATAGAAGTCCAACAAGGTGTCTTGATCATAAAACTCCTTTCGAAGCCTTGTATGATTCTAAACAAGCAGTTATTCCAAAGGAGAACAAGAAGAAGCTTGATGTTAAAGCTATCAAATGTATTTTTATAGGATATTGTTCAGAATTTAAAGCATATAAACTGTTTGATCCATCTACTCACAAAATGTTTGCAAGTAGAGATGTAATCTTCCATGAATAGGCAGAAGGAAACAATGAGGACAACAGTCATGAAAGATGGCATGTACTTATTGAAGATGAGGAGGTCAAAGAAGAGAAGCAACAACAGGAAAAGGCACCCAGTGACATGGATACATCTAGCAGTGAAGAAGAATCTTCACAAAACATAGAAGAAGTCACCAACCAATTGAGAAGATCTTCACGACAGGTTCGTCCACCTGAAAAATATAAAGATTATGCCCTAATGAGTAATATTTCAAATGTCATAGAACCCATGAGTTTTAATGAAGCTAATGAACATGAAGAGTGGAGAGAAGAAATGGAGGAAGAATATGACTCTATAATGAAAAACAAAACTTGGGAATTGACTGAATTTCCTAAAGATAAAAATCCCATAGGATGTAAATGGATATCCAAACATAAATTCAAAGCGGATGGTAGTAGAGATAAATATAAAGCCAGATTGGTGGCAAAAGGGTATTCATAGAAAGAGGGCATTGATTATGTAGAAACATTTGCACCAGTAGCTAAATTAAACACTATAAGAATGTTAATTGCACTAGCTACAAAACACCATTGGAAGCAAAGCTTCACCAATTAGATGTAAAGTTGGCTTTCCTGAATGGTGAGTTAAAGGATGAGGTTTACCTTACTCAACCATAGGGGTTTGTGAAAAGTGGTCAGGAACATTTAGTATATAAATTAAAGAAAGCATTGTATGCACTGAAACAGACACCTAGGTCATGGTATGAGAAGATAGATTCCTTCTTTCTTCAGCAGGGTTTTATGAGGAGCAAAAGTGATCCAAATATGTATACCAAGTTTGATGAAAAGGGGCATGTTGTATTGATTTCCTTATATGTTGATGATTTAATTATTACAGGAAATTCAGAAAAATTGATTAGTGGAATCAAGAAGCAGATGTCACAGGTATTTGAAATGAAAGATCTTGGTGACTTACATTACTGTCTTGGTCTTGAAGTTTGGAGAAATGTTGGTCAAACCTTTGTGTCTCAAGGTAAATATGTCAGAGAAGTACTTAAGAGGTTTAAAATGGATCGGTGTAAAGTTTCTTATGTTCCAATGCAGCAGAACAGAAAACTTTACTGCGATGATGGTTCGAAGGAGGTAAATAATACAATGTATAGACAGATGGTGGGAAGCTTGAACTATCTCACTACAACCAAACATGACATAGCATACTTTGTTAGTGTGTTAAGTCAATTTATGGCTAAACCTCTAGAAAGCCATTGGAATGCAGCGAAAGGGGTACTCAGGTATCTCAAAGGCACACTTGATTATGGTATTAAATATATTGATTCATTCGATTTTGAGCTGACAGGTTACTCAGATTCAGATTGGGTTGGAAATCCGGATGATCAGAGATCTACTACAGGTTATGCTTTTGGCATTGGATCCGGGATTGTTTCATGGAGCAATAAGAAGTGACCTACTATATCTTTGTCATCCACTGAGGCATAATATAAAGTGTTGTGTGCAACAACTTGTGAAGTTGTTTGGTTGAGAAGACTACTTCAAGATGTTGAAGAAGAACAAAAGAAAGCTACGATAATCAAATGTGATAACCAGAGCTCAATCAAGTTGGCTAATAATCGAGTTTATCATTCAAGGACAAAGCATGTTGATACTCAATTCCATTTTGTTTGAGAAAAGATGCAGTCTAATGAGATTTCTTTAATGTATTGTAATACTAGTGAAAATGCTGCTGATATTTTCACTAGGCCTCTTGGGAAGGTCAAATTTGAACTGTTTAGAGAGATGTTAGGTGTGGATGTAAATCCTTTCTCCATTAAAGGGGAGACTTAGAATAATGGAGAATTAGTTGCGGTTTAGCTCCAATTGTTTCCAACCATCTTAAACCGTTTCAAACCGATCATCTGTCATATATATATATTTGTATATTCTCGTTGATTAATTTGAACAAGCTCGGCTTTGCTTCCCTGTCTCCAGGTATTGGGAGTCAGTTCTCGTTTCTCATTTGTTAAGTACTTTTTCTAGAACCGAGTACACCAACTGATGGAGATCTTATCATCAAGTGTAGGAGCCATGGAAAATTCATGGTGGTTGTGCATGCTGATACCATACAACTATAAATAAATTGCAGCAATTATCAAATCTGAAGTATCTTAGGATGGTTTAAAGAGAGCAAGTTGTGGTAGAGAGGGCACGTGTGAGGCTACACCAGGAAAGTCGTGCAATGAGAGAGTGGTTCAAATTCAGTGAAGACGTGCAAATGAGGACTAGTGTTGAGATTGTTCTCTTTCTATACGCAAAAGAATCTTGGTGTGTCTGATTATTTATGTTGTGTGAGGTCTCCTGTTTGCCAAGGCCATTGTAGCAGCAAAGGTTCCCGTGCAAGCAATAATATAATTTAATGGTAGTGTGGGGTTTCTCGTTGCAAATGTCGACATTGTAGTAATATGCATGATCTCCACCCTTTTCACTTCCAAAAGAAGCACAACAATTGTGATGCCCCCATAAATAATGATCAACGATGATAATGGCCATGAAGCAACCTTAATAACTAAATAAATATTGTTCCACCTATTAAGATTTCATGTGATATTGTCATTGTCATGTATTAAGCTTTCATTTGATATTGTCATTGTCTGTATTAATACAATGTTAGTATATAAATGTATAAATATAATATTAGTATAATTTGAGTAGGTTTAATGGTTAAGAACATGTGTTTGGTCCTTGAAGATAGCAAGTTCAAATCCAGAGRAGGATAGTGTATGTACACCTTCATATGGGGTCATTGTGTCCCGAATAGATGGATAATTGTTTAACCTTAGCAAGCACAAGATTATCTCTTGTTGTTTTTGTTTATCATTATCTCTTGTTGTTTTTTTGTAGCCCTATGTGGAAACACAATTTTAATATAAAAATCATTCATGACTCTGCCTAATGAGGTGTGTTGTAGCTGAAAGGGGAAGATAGCTATGCGGTTTGTCTCCTCTAATTGTTCCTTGATGAAAATTTGATTGACGAATGTTGTGCCATAAGTCCTCATATTGGCAGGTGAAAACAATGCAAGATTGACTTGGATACATCCAGTATCCGAACTATTTTCCTAGAGAACTCACGAGCACCGTGGTTGGGTACATGGGTGTCTCAATAGATGGAAATATGTCCCAAGGATGGCCAACGGTTTAATCTTTAAAATCAGGTTGATGTTAGGCTCTAGAGTACAACAAGCTCTCAGTCAAACTATGGGTACCAATGTTTGGCCCAAAGTACAATTAGTTCCCAGCTGGTATGTTGTTCAAGATGACAACTCTATAAATGAACAGAGAAGCATGGACACTTTGGTTTAGATATGGAAGAGAGTTGTTACAGTGAATAGCCATTGGTTGGTCATCATGGCAGTGAAAGATACAATGAAATGACATTTTTCTCACTCGATAAGACAAGGGTTAATGGAAAACTTAATTCTAAGTTGGAATGATGAGATCGTAGTAAGAAAGACATGGGATTGTAAAGACGTTGGTGATAGTTCTTGTGGTAGCACTGGAGATCATATGATAATGGATAAACAAGGTAAATTTTGTGTGTTGTGTTCAATAAAATCAATGACCATATGAAAATGTGAATCACACCATGTATTTATAACAAGTCTAGGATGTTATGTATAAATCATATGTATTGGTCCTTGAAAATTTTGAGTTTGTATCTTGCCTAGAGTTGGTACTTGGGAGAAGTATCTTATGGTACATGGGCGATATTATAAAATCTTGTATTTGGTGTCTCCATGAGATGRAGTATGTAAATACTATGTTCTTGTATCTTTGTATGTAACATGTYAAGGGAATATCGTTGTAAGACCTGGATGGACATGCATACTCCTTTTCCATGTGTCCATGGTGATTTGGATAACTTGTTCGATATAGTGCATAACCTCTATTAAGGAGTTGTTAAATACTTGGAGGAGTGGACCATGTGTTGGTTGGACACTCTATGAGTAGACTATGTTGGTTGYTGGTTGTAGACTCTCGGAGGTGCCTAGGAACTTAATTTTTTTTTTTTTGTAAAGACAGGTTGAGTTCATSAAGAAGTTGAATGAACCATGTACCAATGATTGCAGTGGTTAGGTACCATGTATTTCGGTGGATGGTTGATCCTTTATATGGACTTTGACAATTTGGTGATGTCTACATGAATGAGGCACGAGATGCAAGTGTCGAGTTGGACCTGATATAAACTTCACTAATGAGGAGCGTCTTCAATGTCTAGGGGAGCATGTGTTGCATCAAACCAGTGGAAGACGCTGATGAAGACCTCACTTGACAGAAATTGAAAGAAGTACTCATTAAGGGAAAGTGTTGGAATTGTTAACTCCTACTTGTCCTATAGCTTAATGTGTGATATTTGATGCAATGTAGAGTTTGTCTCTACAGTAGCAATGTTATTCTAAGTTTTAGAAGCTTCTTAGATCTAGTTGGATATGAGATTCTTTCCTGTAGAAATTTAATGACAAAATCAGCTAGTAAATATTTTGTCTTGTATGAACTCTAAAATGTCTAAACTCACATTCATAAATTACCATAAGCAGAAATACACATTGCTAAGCAATTTTTGCAGCGGAATAAACACAATGAACAACAACCATTCAACTCAGAAAAACTCAGAAATTTAGGCAATGCCAGGGAAAACCCCAATGTGGGGAAACCCAAAGAGAGAGAGAGATTTTATTAGCTTCAGGAAAGTATATCAACAACAATATTACATTTAGCAGCCAAGAGAATCATTTACAAACACAATATGTCCCACAACTTGCTGCCTAGAAAATCGTACCACAATCCGTACAACTGTACGACCTTGCTGAAATCAACACCTTGAAAATCGTGCCCTCAACAGGTTGTTGTACCTTGCCTCTTGTACGGCCCTCCAACAAAAATTCCTCAAATACTACCTTGAAAAACGTGTCCTCACTTGCCTCGATTTTCGTGCCCAAATTTGTTGTTGTACGACCTATACGGATCCATAAAGTACAACCTATCCTCAACAATTAAAAAACAACACTTCTAAACAAAAGTTACTCCTTGGGAAATGTGCCCAATCTCCCTTGGAAACCGTGCCAAAACCTTGTTGCTCACTTTCCTCTCTCAAGCTCTCTCAGAAATCTCTCAATCTCCTCTTCTCACTGTTGTGTCTTGCACACTACCCAATGCATTCTCTTATAATTTGAAAATAACCTTTCGCCTTCCAAGTGTCTTTTCACCTTCCCCCCATCCCTAAATCCAAAGGTCAAGATCTAATCTTGCCTTTACATGATCAAGGGACATGATTCATTCCCTCCAAAATAAATCACTTAAATATTAAAGTACAATTTCACTTTATAACATAAGTGCACTTTATGAAATAAAGTCACTTTAATATTAAAATGTACACTTTATTAAAAAGTCACTTTAATAAAACAACCACTATATCACAACTTCATAAAAACCCATTACAAAGTCAAGTGTCTAGTAGTGTAGGTACAAGGTAACTTCCGCATACAAGACACACATGCTGAGTAACTCCCTAGCTAAAAAGCTAACATTTCCAACTAGTTGGATTCTATTTTAGTATGCCTTTGAGATATTCTCTCAACAAATTCTTAGTTTGCTAAGATAGTGTGTCTATCTTAAAGCAAAGTTTAAATAGAACATCAACACAATTTTTGGTGTGGGAAACCATGTCTACTCTCCCATTTCTCTACAACACGATCATCCTTGTCAACCCTTGTCTCCAGTCAAAAGAAAGATTTTCAGAAAAATAGAATCCTAATACTTTAAACAAGAAGCTTGTTTTCAAATTGCAGTGGCTGAAAGTTTCCCCTTCTTTTGACATGAAGAATGATAAAATTGTCTCAAACTAGACCCATTTGTGATTTTCTTACAAAGCGAAATTAACTACAGTTAATAAGAATTCAGTTGAAATGAGTTGCTTTTCCACGTTGACTTATTAAGAGAAGAATTCAGTTGAAATGAGTTGCTTTTCCACGTTGACTTATTAAGAGAGAGGGTCTATTGAGGGAGGCAGCAAGGAAACTGAAAACGACACAAGTTATGATCACGCAGTGTGTTCGTCTATATCGTTTTCTGTTCCACAGGATATATCTGTATTGGTCTGGTTTTCGATGATTCAACAAATGAGAATTCTGTACAAGTAATATGCAATCATGTTGGAACTCAAACATTTAAGGATTCTGGAGAACCTAGAGGAATGCTGGAACAATCTGTTCAGCATGGTGATTTAGAGAGAGGGCTTGAATCAAGAAATAAGGATTATGTACAAGTAGTAAGTGATCATGCTGAAACTTCAACGTTTGAGGATTCTGTAGGCAGAATTGTAAGCAGCCAGCAGTGTTACCTATGTCAATTTGACCTAGAAGTTTCAACGTTTGAGGATTCTGTAGGCAGAATTGTAAGCAGCCAACAGTGTTACCTATGTCAATTTGACCTAGATGAATTTGAAGGAAAAGACACCTCTCACCGGTGGGATCTAATCCAAAGGTAAGTTCACTTTGTTAAGAAAGGGTCATTTGCCAACCAAAAACCAAAGATTCTAAAATTTCAAATAGCCCACGTTCCCAGGCAGAACTTCAATAAATTTGGTCTGAAAGAGTGGTTTGGACAGTAATAGATCTAAAATCTTAAGCCGTTAAACAGGTTAACTGGTTTGTTGCCTGGAGAGCTCTAGGCCTAAAGAACTGTTTGCCAGGATTTTTAAATGTCTGGCTATATAGTTTCTTCCAGAAATTTATTTTGCTGGCAGGTTATCCATGAATAAAATATTTTGAAAATGGCCTGAAATTCAGTGAGGGAAAACATTACAGCTGGACGGTTACTGAAAAGCAACAAAGACAATTCATGAGTCTTGCAATCTATATATTTAATAATAGTTCAGAAATATTCATATATAATGCAAAGCATTGCAGTAGGGGAAAATATAGGCAAGAATGTACCATGAAGTACCTCTATAGAGGCAACGTAAGACAACAAGCTGAAACGAAGCCAATGGAGTCTAAGATCTAAATCCTTGTTTAAAAATTGTTGGATGATACAAATGTAATAAACTTAGGTAACAAAATCAGTGATACAGCAAAACAAAAGATTACAAAACTATCATAACTGAACAATACAAAAGAATATACATGGGCAGATGGAAATAGTTTCTACTTGTAGAAATAATTTCCGTCAGTACATAAGAAATACATAATTTTGATCTCAACTTATCAGAAAGAGGAACAGTATGTCAGAATTCAAAAGGAAGTCATCGAGAGAATTCCATGTACGATTGTAAGTCTCACGTCTTCTTCAGGGAAGAAGTACCCAATACTTAGCATCCTCCAACGACTGGTCACAATGATCAGGCCAGCCCATCAAACGAGCAAACTTAGTTTTGTTTTCGCAGCTCTGGTATCTTATGTTTATCTATATATAGGCGTTTATTTGAATCATTTTTTGGTCTGTGATCAGTGTTGTTATTTATGGTCTGATAATGTGGTTAGCCTGTAGATGGCATCACTAAAGCCAAGTTTGATTGTAGATGGCATCACTAAAGCCAAGTTTGATTATAGCAACAGATACAACCTCGGCTCAATAGTTTTTGCTAGCATCATAGATGTCTTTTTGTTATTATTAGATAAATATCTTCAAGCAGGTAGATTTAGCAGCTCGAGATGAAAATCTGGACTCTACGTCAGAGATTCTGATAAAGTTTTGTAATGGCTATGTCAGCTCCTACCACAAAATCTTGATGGCTATATTAGCTCTTACAACAAAATCTTGATGGTTATATTTGGAAATAAAGATTTTTTTAAGAATATTTGGTTAAAAATTATTGGATTTTTAGATTTAAGTGATTATTTCTGTAAAATCTCTTCTCAGCAAACTGAATCCATTTCTACATTCAAAAATAGATTCTAACAACAAAAATAGTAATTCTTGTAAATTTCTATCACCCCCAAAAAAATTCATTTAATAGAACAGTTAGCAGAATCTTTATATCTATAGATAAAATAAAAAATTCAATCAAATAACCTAAGAAAAATATTTTTTACTACAGAACTATGCAAATTCAATGGCTAAGTTCTTGACATTGAGCGTCTAAAACGCTGGCAAATATTTAAAAAAAAAAATCAACGGATAACATATTAAGTTTTTGGCAAAAGTTCTTTGGCCAATGGCAACAAATAGCAAATAAAATGGTCTCTTACATAGGGTCCCTGTGTGTACTAAACTGACTGTGATATATAGTGACAGAGTTCAAAACTTCTGAGAAAATAAGAAAAACCTAAATCTTAACCTACTTTTTAATTTGAGTCGAAAAAAGTTCAAGCGATACAAGACAGGGTGAGCAAGACACAGAAACTGTCAAAACTTCTATACTGTTTCCAGACTCTATATTAGGACAGGAAAACGACATTTCAGTGAACCGATAATTAATATTCATCTCATTAACCGGTAACTACGTCTGTTTTTCACATTTTTTTCCGGAGTAAATTCATTGTTCTGATTAATTAACCTTTAAATTTAAAGAAAGAAAGAAAGAATGAATTTTTAATGTCCACGAGGCTAAAAATAGCTTATGGGACAGATTGTTTTTTCATCTAGCTTTTGTATTCGACCCTTTTCCTATGAAGTTTTACAATAATCACTCCCAGCTTTTCTGATAAACACTTTGATAAACACTCTGAAGTTTTATATAACACTCTGATAAACCATACATGCCTTCATACCTTTCACTGGCAATCGACCACGGGTTTTCGAAAAGGAGAAAAGAATTCGTGATCTGGAAATCGCGCGGAATTCGTCGGCCGCAGCTGAGCAAATATAAAACCACTCGCAAATCGGCCGAAACCAGGTGAAATTGTGAAATGAGAACGGGAAGTGTAACATCAGAGGCTTCGAGGGCAGTTTCGAACTACCAGAAGAAAAATATATGAACGTAAAACCAGAGATGGGGTCACTGCAGAGCCAACATAAAACTGCCAAATATCACTTGCATTTAGCGAATCCCACCTGTAATTTACGTTGCAATTTAAGTTTACAGGTGAAGTATAGCTATTCGGTGTCAATCCCTCTGAACCGAAATGCATGTGATGTGAGGTTTTGGACGTCAGCCCGCCGCCACCCCACACCACCCTTCGGACCTCCGGCTCTACGGAAAAATCTCGATCATGATATGATTCAAGAGATGGGTCTGGTGGCTACACCATAGCCACTATTACCGGGTCCACTGCTGCTGGCGGGGTGAGGGAAATGGTACGGCCGGGGGTGTTATTCTAAAGCTCCATGACTCCTGGTATAACAAACAAACATCTGTCCCTCGGTCAATGGGGAGAGAGTTTGGGCGAACCATGCGTTCAAAGACAGACAGGATAGTCCGGCGCTCAATCGGGAGGCTTAATCCAATGGGGAAGCCATTACTCTCTCTATCCAATGGGGAAGCGGATCATTAATATCTAAATCCAATCGGGAAGCCATTATTTTATCCATCCAATCTGATAATTACTATTTCGACCCAACCCAAGCACAGGGGAAGTGTCAAGTCATTCCAGTGTCTATGCAAGCTCTGACTTACAAGCCAGACCGTACAAGCGGAAGCAGAGACAGGAACCTGTACGTTTAAGGATAAGAAGAAGAAGTCCCTTCTTACTTTTATGATTTCAGGTAGCCGTTGCATAGTTAACATGAGGTGGCTTATAAAAACAAAGCCACTGTAGCGATTCCTACAAAAATGCGATCATTATAAATTCACCTTTCACATCATCAAAATTCACCTTTCACATCATACAAATCGTATTTCTTATCTATATTGGTGAAGTAAGTCTAAATCTACAACTTGTTATCATTATAAATTCACTTTTCATGGCATATAAATTAATTCCCAATAGAGTCTATCTATCCATGTATCTGTATTGGTGGAGTAAATCTAAATGTAAAAATGCTATCATTATACATTCACCTTTCACATCATACAACTTATTCCCAATACAATCTCTTTATATACTTATATGGGTAGAATAAGTGTAATTTTTAAATACTATCACTAAAATCAACAAACTTGTACAGCCTTCCTCCTACAGTTTTAATATTTCTTTTCAAGATTGAGGCCACTGCATTCATGGAGACACTTCAAAAGCTATATGGCAGCCCAAAGATTATTGTAAGTGACAGAGATCGCATTTTACTGGACATTTTTTGACAGAATTATTCTCTTGTTTGGATACTCAATTGGCTCATAGTTCATCCTATCATCCTCACTCTAATGGGCAAACCGGGATAGTGAACAAATCTCTGGAAGGCTACCTTCATTGTTTTGTCTCTGATAAACAAACACAATGGTTCAAATGGTTACCCTTCGCAGAATGGTGGTATAACACTTCCTTTCATACTGCAACAAAAATGACACCATTTATGACACTCTATGGATACCACCCTTCTTCCATCACTTCTTCTCTAAAAGAAAAAACTAAGGTTCAAGCAGTGGAAGATCGCATTGAGCATCCACAACAAGTTCTCCAAATCTTAAAGGACAACCTGACCATGGCACAGAGTCGCATGAAACAACAAGCAGATCAACATCGTAGTGAAAGAAGTTTTCAAGTAGGGGATTGGGTGTTTTTAAGACTACAACCATACAAACAGATGTCCCTCAAGCAAGCCAAGAAGGATAATAAATTATCACCAAAGTACTATGGCCCTTATAAGGTGTTGCAACAGATTGGTACTGTGGCATACAAATTGGAGTTGCCTGCATCTTCACGAGTACACCCAATTTTCCAAGTTTCATGCTTAAAGAAGGTTATAGGTGACAAGATCCCAGTTCAAACTATATTTCTAGAACTTGACGAGGAAGGAAAAATCATATTGGAGCCTGAAGCCATCACTGACACAAGAATTCGCCAGATGAGGAATAGATCCATTTCAGAGTATCTCGTTAAATGGAGGAAACTATTGGCTGAAGACTCCACTTGGGAAGACGAGTCTTTTATACGAAAGCATCCAAAGTTACTCAAACATTGCGAACAACACTTGTCTAAAGGGGAGGGGCATGTTGAGCCCTAAATAGTGGCTCATTACCCCTTAATTGGGGCATATTACATTAGTAATGTTATTTTATTTATGTTGGCTTGAGTCCATTAGTTGTAATTGTACCTCCTAGTCTCCTATATATACCAAGGAGACATTTTAATTTGGAATCATCTTGTACTTGA